>JADBJO010002141.1:257500-262500 GCA_016801955.1 Conus betulinus | reverse complement strand
TGGTTCTTTTTTTTTTCATTAGGGCAAGATGTAAAACAACCCTCGTGCTTATCCTTTCCATTCATTAACAAAATTTCGTTCGTTTTGTCGTTTGTACTCTCTCTGTCTCCCTCTCTCTCTCTCCTCTGTCTCTCTCTCTCTCTCTCTCTCTCTCTCTCTCTCTCTCTCTCTCTCTCTCTGCTTCTGCATCTCAACCGATCATTAAAGAAACATTTTGATAACAATCCTTGTCACTGTAGATTGAATTTGCTAATGTCGGTTTGGACTAGAACAACTTTTTTCTCAGGCATAAGTATAGCTGTATCTCTCTCTCTCTCTCTCTCTCTCTCTCTCTCTCTCTCTCTCTCTCTCTCTCTCTCTCTCTCTCTCTGGTGCATAGACGCGCTGCTTGTATACACTTTCCGTATGAGTGCTTGTGCCAGTACATAAATTTTCGTGTTTGCTTTTACTTGTTTGTTTGTTTTCAAAGAAGACTGGTATGAATACGCCGTGGGCTTATAAATTTTACAATTATCAAAACTTCCGTAGACTCTCTCTCTCTCTCTCTGTGTGTGTGTGTGTGTGTGTGTGTGTGTGTGTGTGTGTGTGTGTGTGTGTGTGTGTGTGTGTGTGTGTGTGTGTGTGTGTGTGTGTGTGTGTGCGTGCGTGCGTGCGTGCGTGTGTGCATATGTGTGTGTGTGTCTTCAAGGAAGTGGAGAGTGCCAGTGAAGCATGGGAACGGGGCACTCAGCCTCTCTCATGTGTGATTTACACACAGAGTGAAGCAGACTTGGCCAGTCCTCACTGACTCGTCGCCGCACTGTGTACAAGCTGCATGCAATGACCGAAGCTTTCAGACAGCAGGACGTGGCTTACTCCACTCCTCCAAGGTGACCAGGCCAATCTTTCACCCTTTCATGCGCGCATGCACGCTCGCGAACACACACACACACACACGCACACACACACACACACACACACGCACACACACACACACACACACACACACACACACACACACACACACACACACACACACACACACATACACACACACATGTATGCATAGGTCCGCACACATGCTCACACGCACAGTGCTCTGTTCGTTTATCTGTCGTTTTGTGTGTGTCTGTCGGTGTTGCAGGGACATGTTGCGAACGAAAGTGTAGAATACTTCCCTATCTCGTGTAGTCACAGACCGCAGCTGAATATCTTCATCGATCTCTTCTCCCATCCTCTCAGCCCCCCCCCACCCCCCCACCCCCCCACCCCCCCCCACCCCCACCTCGAATTACATAGCCCTTCATATCCTGCTACCGTGGTTACCTTAGCATTAATTTTCTTTTCATGTCCTAGTACTAGTGTCAAGTTCCATTCACAGTCACTGGATGAATGTGAAGGCGCCCTCAGAAATGGCGGGGGTGGGGAGGGGGGGGGGGGGGGGGGGGGGGGGGGGGGGGGGGGGGAGGGAAGGGAGGAGGATGATGCGCCGAATTACGTCGAGTCTACTAGGTATCAATTATCGCTGTCAGAATAGGGCTTTTCGGATGGTGTCCTGCGTATGCTGGATCAGAACAGGGCACCACAGGATGTACATCATCACACTGTCGTGGCGGCAGCGCACTGTCTCCTCTGGTGGGTTGCCTCTCGCCGACTTTATTATGGATCGCTCCCTGTGGACTGCCTGGGCTGGAGGCGAGACTGGAGAAACCTCGGTGTGGCTGTGTATGGTGGAGCGGCGTAAGAGTGAAGATGAGGCACGGAAGAAGAGACTGAGGTCCCTCTCCATTCCCTCCCTAGCCCTCCCTCCCCACGAACGTTTTCCCCGCATCCCACCGCCATTGAACGTTTGGGCGTGCGAGGCGAAGAAGTGATAGGGACATCGAGGATCGAGGAAAAACAACATCAACAACAATGAATGATCGTGAAACAGATAATGTAGTGAACGACGAACCTGGAGGACTGTTGTTCATGGAAACAAGTGTAAGGCAGCGGAGTCAGTGTTCATGATCAGCATGAATTCCATGGGCCACAGAACAAGAGTTACCCGACCTAATACTGAACAAGTAGGGTAACTCCTGCTCCCATGATGAAAATAGATACCCGTGTATTCGTTTCATTATGGGAACAAGAGTTACCCCACCTAATACTGAACAAGTAGGGTAACTCCTGCTCCCATGATGAAATAGATACCCGTGTATTCGTTTCATTATGGGAACAAGAGTTACCCCACCTAATACTGAACAAGTAGGGTAACTCCTGCTCCCATGATGAAATAGATACCCGTGTATTCGTTTCATTATGGGAACAAGAGTTACCCCACCTAATACTGAACAAGTAGGGTAACTCCTGCTCCCATGATGAAATAGATACCAGTGTATTCGTTTCATTATGGGAACAAGAGTTACCCCCACTAATACTGAACAAGTAGGGTAACTCCTGCTCCCATGATGAAATAGATACCCGTGTATTCGTTTCATTATGGGAACAAGAGTTACCCCACCTAATACTGAACAAGTAGGGTAACTCCCGCTCCCATGATGAAATAGATACCCGTGTATTCGTTTCATTATGGGAACAAGTTACCCCACCTAATACTGAACAAGTAGGGTAACTCCCGCTCCCATGATGAAATAGATACCCGTGTATTCGTTTCATTATGGGAACAAGAGTTACCCCACCTAATACTGAACAAGTAGAGTAACTCCTGCTCCCATGATGAAATAGATAGCCGTGTATTCGTTTCATTATGGGAACAAGAGTTACCCTACCTAATATTGAACAAGTAAGGTAAGTCTTGCTCCTTTGACAAAATAAATACACGTGTTTTCAGTTCATCAAGGGAACAAGAGTTCCCGATTTTATTTACGAATTCATTTTAAACCTACCCAGTCAAGCGTACCTTACGAAGACATAATGCCATATTCAGAACAGCCGGTCAGGCGCAAGTGGATAGTCGTCTCTATGGTTGCGCTTCTGGAGTTTGGTACCTTGGTGCAGTTTCCTAATTTTGAGGAAGGAGGCAATTACTGTAGAAAATGTGCAAAATAAATTACAAGAAAATTAGGGACAGATATGACTTTAATTATGAATAAAGTTGAATCAAAATCGCTTGAATTACGCGGCCCCTGAATATCGTAAAACAAGATGTGTCACAACAGAGATTTCCAAAACTGTGTACGTTTATTATGACTTCAAAATCATTAGCAATCAGTATATTTTTTTTGGGGACCGGAATAGCCCAGTGGTAGAGCGCCGGACTCGTAATCTTGGGGTTGCGGGTTCGAATCCCGCCGGGCCGTTTCGGTACAGGGGGATTTTCCCTCGATGTTAACATTGGTTCTGACTCCATTTCCCATACAGTCCTTCGAATGGAACTATAAACCGAGGTTCCGTGTGTGAACACACGCATAACATCTTGTCCACACGTGAAATCCCATCACCAACTTCGGAAGAGATGGCCAGTTTGGCCGTTGGTATGGATGGCACGTTACACATAGCATGCATCTCCCCGAAGATAGAGTATGGCTGCCTTAATGGCGGGATAAAAAAAAGGGTCATACACACAAAACTCCACTCCCTTTGTTGGGTAGATGAGATTAATCCTTGCCTGTCTATACAGGGAGTGTCCACAGGAGTACCAGCCTGCGTACGGGGTAAAAAAAAAAAGTATATTTGTTTCATCTTCATCTCCGTTTTCTCCTCCCTTAACCCTGGGGGGGGGGGGGGGGGGGGGGGGGGGATAACTGGGGACCACACTGAAGAACAAACAAGTTCTGTCAGCAGTGTTCCAGAGCCTGGGTCTCTGCAGATATTTACTTGTCCACTTTGCAATATCCATCGCCTTTTCTGTTTTCCCTTCCGTCTCCTTCCTTGGTGGAACGATTTAGCGAAGGCCACTGGATCTCGTTACATGGCCTTACTAACATAGTTTCCTTTTCTTGACTGATGTCAGTAGATATTCGTCTAGACTATGTGCTGTTTGCCTGATGCTTTTACACCCCTCGTTAATTGGTGACATGATCAGAAGATCTGATATTTGATATCTTGCGGTAGCAGCTCGTTTCCACGGCTTGGATTCTTTTCAGATCTGCTGTAAGGGTCTGAATGCACACGCACTTCTGCACACACACACACACACACACACACACACACACACACACACACACACACACACACACACACACACACACACACACACACACACACACACACACACACACACACACACACACACACACATGCGCCCATGCACATACATGGGCCCGCCCCACACATCCATACACACATGTGTACATTCACTACACACACATACCAAAAAAAAAAAAAAAAAAAAAAAAAAAAAATGGTAGGTAGGCACTCGAGGTCTGACCAGCGCGTTGGGCTAATGCATAGGTCAGATACCTGCTGAGTCGTAGCCTCGACACCCTCTTCTTCAATTCTCTCACCGTAGTTGTTAATTCATTTATCCATCAGCTTAAAATCATGCGTAGTGTGATCTCAAAACTTAGCGGATGTAGTGCAGCGTATATGGACTAGTCCGCACGCAGTGACGCCTCCTTGATGAAACTTAAACTGAAACTGTAAAGGTCCATGCCTCAAACGTGTAAAGGAAGATGAAATATACCAGTGTACACAGGAACCTGATCTCGTATTTCATGGAGATGTTCTTGTCCTTCCAAACAGGTTTAAATTTGGAACAGTGCTGTGGTTGTCTTTGGTGCTCTTGATAGGATTTCTGGTTCGAATCCCCCGGCTATTAATGATGATACCAGGTAAGTAAATTGTTGAACAGATTCTAGCTTCTGACAGTGGACAGTTTTATTCGTATTGACAGTGAGTGGCGTTGTGAACCAACTCGGTCATCTTGGCGCTGATTTCTATGCCGTATCTTGTTGCTGTTCCGTCCAGTCGTTCATCAAACTGGGCGAGTTTTTGTTGGCGGCGTGCCTGTCCAACGTCCAACTGCCTGCAAACGTATGTGCATTGGTAAGTGAGCACCAGTGAAGCGATGCAAGTGT
>JADBJO010002141.1:240000-250000 GCA_016801955.1 Conus betulinus | reverse complement strand
GGGGAAGGGGAAGGGGAGAAGGGGGGGGGGGGGGGAGGTGAGGAGCAGGGAGAGTTGGGGCGGGAGAAGAAGTCTAGGAAAGAAGCGGATCCTTACCTTCACCATCATCACCATCATAACCCTCGCTGTCATTATCATCATCATCATCATCATCATCATCATCATCATCATCATCATCATCATCATCATCGGCAGCAACAATCTTTTCTCCATTGTGTGTTTTACTTCGACGACATCATCACCATCATCGCCACTTCTTTCTCCCCTAACTCTGAGTTGCGAAAATCGCCTATTCCTCGTAACAGAATATGGATACTACAACTTTGCATCCACCACACGCGGTGTACATAAATCAATTACCAACAGACGGTCGGCTGATTTGTGACGATATGGAGTGGGGATGGGGTGGGATGGGGAGAGGGGAAGAATGGGAGGGGGGAGAGGGGGGGGGGGGGGGGGGGCTGGGAGAGAGGTCAAGGAAAGAAGCTGTGTGATCAGCAGAGCAGAACTGCACACTTCACAGGCCAGGCCACGTGCTGACAACGTCACATGGTTTGTGCAGAACTCGTGTCTGTAGGACGTCACGCTCTTCAGCTCCACACGGACAAGCTCAAAATGTGCCTGTGTGCACGTGGTGTGCGCTCATGCTGGTGCGAGCGATCACACGCTCTCCCTCTCTCTCTCTCTCTCTCTCTCTCACACACACACACACACACACACACACACACACACACACACACACACAGAGCCCTGATATGACCCTGTGCGGTCGGCTGGGCTATAAGCAACATTACCTTACCTCTCTGTCTGTCTGTCTGTCTGTCTGTGTCTGTCTGTATGTCTGTCTGTCTCTCTCTGTCTCTCCCTCTCTCTCTCTCTCTCTCTCTCTCACTCACACACACACACACACACACACACACACACACACACACACACACACACACACACACACACACACACACACACACACACACACACACACACACACACACACATTCGCTTAGGAGTAAGCCGACAACGAACGAAAAGGTTCAGGTTGGCATAACAGCATGTAGGCTAAGTGTCAACAAACGCTCATCGACATCATATTTATGACCAGATAGAACAAACTTTACATTGATAACTAAGTTACGTTGTAAAAAGAAATAAAAACCACACACGGCTGGTACTGTACTTACAGGTAAGTTATACAATAATGAGCGTGTGTATTACATATATAGCCAGGTTCTTAAATAGTAACAATTAGGCCTAATACTAATCCGACAGCTTAATAAACAAAAGTAAAACATGATACATGATATATCTACTGCTGGGTGATAAAGCAATAATGATTAGCAGTTATGTCATATTTACAGTTATGAAAAAGTCTTCATGAACTCGGCATTTACAGCTGATTTATTAAATAATCAGTTTTGTTGTTATGTTTACGTCTATGTAATGAAATTATCAGAACGGATACTATATTTACCACGGGATTTCTTGTAAAGTAGCATTTGTGTTTTGTTTACATCAAAATGAAATAATCTGAAGCATTTTCATTATATTTGCAGCTAAGTTCTGAAACAATCAGCATTCATACCATATTCATCTTTAAAAAAAAAGTACATCATGTAATAATCAGTACTTACATCGCTACAGCAGCAATAAAGAGACGTCAATCCTCTCAGCATCGCTGGCAAGCCTTTGCTCAAAACATGTTAATCCATGTGCAACTTTCGAGCTGAAAGGTCCACGGTAGACATGGTCTTTTATCTTTGTCAGGCTCAGGATAAGTGTACAAAGGAGTTGATAGTTTCTATGTCGCATTCATCGACCTCTCCGATGCATTTGATTTTGTCAGCAGAGAAGAACTTCCAGGTCTTCCCAAAGACCCGATGCCCACCAATACTGCAGTATCTGAATGAATCCTTTCACACCGACATAAAGGGGTCAGTACACTTCAGCAACTGCTCTTCAAAGCCTTTCATCATCCGCAGCAGTATCTGACAAGGTTGCGTCCTAGCTCCCGCACTTTTCAGAATCTTCTTTAGTCTGCATCTGAAGCACGCCTTTGGCACTGTGTGAGATTGATTTACCGGCGGACTAGGCCAGACGACATGCTCTTCAACTTCGCCCGCTTCAGAGCCAAGACAGGAGTTCGCCAAGCTCTCGTCAAGACGTGCTGTGTACTGAGGACACGTCTCTTGTGACCCACACCCGGCAGGGACTCCAGACACTGATGTAAGGTGGCCAGGACTTAAGGCTGGCCATCAGTCGCAACAAGACGAACTGGACACAGAAGTACCGTCGGTCACCGCCATCGGTGGTGTTGTCTATCAGTTCACGTGCCTCGACTTCCCTACATCCACCAACCTGTCCTCGGACACCTGCCTCGACAACGGAGTCGTTATACAAGTAGCTACAATATTCCCACACCTCACGACTGGAGTGTGGGCAGACTCCGAGCTGAAGGTGAAGACAAAAAAATGGAAGTGTGTGGCACCTATGTAATTGGTACACTGCTGTATGGCAGCAAGACGTGAGCAACTTACGCCAGACGGAAGAGGAGACTCGATATCTTCCACCGGAGGTGCATCCGCCATATTGTGGGCAGATACTGGCCACACACAGTGCCGGATGCCGAGGTCTAGTCTCGGGCTGACAATCTCAGCAGGGACTCGTGCACAGGGATGGCAGACTCCACTGTCTGGGTCATGTCCACCGCCTGCCGATGGGTCACATCCTCAACACATCCACTATGGAGAGTTGGCACCCGAGAGGCGAACCACTGACCGAACCCAGCTATGATATAAAGATGCACGAGAGAGAGAGAGAGAGAGAGAGAGAGAGAGAGAGAGAGAGAGAGAGAGAGAGAGAGAGAGAGGAGAGAGCTCTCTCGGTGTCGACACTTTTGGAAGGGACAAACAGCCCACAGCACGAGGTGGAGAGGTATCCGGAACGAACAACTTGCGACGTGGAAAGAGAAGCTGTTGGGCGCAGCGGTCACACAGAAAGAAGGGCAGCAGCTCCAAGAAACACCAGATAACCCATCTGACCTTTGAATCAGGTTGCCGCGTACTGGTCTGCACAGCCACACACGAACAAGCTGTAATCGAGCAGCCATCCAGGAAAAAATGAAGATGCGTAATCGAACTTGAGGCCTCATCAATCAGCATTTAATGTACACTTTACAGCTACGTCATCAAATCAATTGCTTATGATTCCATTGGTGAACGTTTTCTTCGTTTCCCTTTCCTCACCCCCCCCCCCCCCCCCTTCCCGTTCGCCCCATCATTTATCCCTCCGCCCTATTAACACAGTAACGTCAAGCGTCTGTTTTTCCACTTTCAATACTACTTAAAATTTTTAGCCCGCATGTCGGAAGCGTGTGTGTGTGTGTGTGTGTGTGTGTGTGTGTGTGTGTGTGTGTGTGTGAGTGTGTGTGTGTGTGTGTGTGTGTGTGTGGTGTGTGTGTGTGTGTGTGTGTGTGTGTGTGTGTGTGTGTGTGTGTGTGTGTGAGAGAGAAAGAGAGAGAGAGAGAGACAGAGACAGACAGACAGACAGACAGACAGACAGACAGAGAGACAGGGAGAGACCGAAAGAGAGAGAGAGAGAGACAGAGAGATGAACGACTTCCGCGGTCAACGGAAGACGTGGGTGTACCAGACAGTCAGACAGATAAAGGACATTTATTGTTTCCTGTGTGTACTTCTTCCCTTTTTTCTTATTTCTGTATCTCTACAGTTTTGCATTTCTTTGACGTTCCAGGTTGAAAAGCGAGCGAGCGAGTGCGCAAGCGCGCGCACGCTAGAGAGAGAGAGAGAGAGAGAGAGAGAGAGAGAGAGAGAGAGAGAGAGAGAGAGAGAGAGAGAGAGAGACTTTGTTAAGGTAGGCCAATGGCTCATTTGAACATACATGCCCATGCACAAGATATTCTCTTAGTTTTTAAGGTACACACACACACACACACACACACACACACACACACACACACACACACACACACACACACACACATGTATGTATGTATGTATGTATGTATGTATGTATGTATGTATGTGTGTGTGTGTGTGTGTGTGTGTGTGTGTGTGTGTGTGTGTGTATATATATATATATATATATATATATATATATATAGCTATATATAGAGAGATACATATTAACGAAGGCGTATTTACTCCTCTATTCTCAAACGCTTTACATAAGTTTGTATCTTCATAAGTTTGTTTGTATCTTCATATGTGATAGAGCCGAGCAGTAAACAATCTAAACATGCATGGTTGTCTGTAACATTTCGGCGAGATAAATACTTTGCAAGTGTCTTCAAGAAGTAGGCACAAAATGCAAGTGGCAGCTCATTTCCCTCCTCCCGCACACACATGGGACTAAAACAAGCAATCTTCACTGTGATGCGTGTATCTGAAATAACGAGTTTGCATGTGAGAAGCACCGAACCTGAACTCACCATGCAGTCTGATCAAATACATGTCATTGTCAAACAGGTGGCTGGAGTATCATGAATAAGAGTTCATTTCAACACAAAGGAGGAAGAAAGTCGAGGAAGAGGTTGACAGCAGATGTCTACAGAAGAGACCCCCCTCAAACAAGTGTTTCGGCACTGAACTTACAGTCTCTGTGTGTGTGTGTGTGTGTGTGTGTGTGTGTGTGTGGGGGGGGGGGGGGGGGGGGGGGGGGGGGGGTGGGGGGGGGGGGGGGCGGATAGCATCCAGATCATAACTCTTAGATACCTTTCTGCTGTCGGTTCGGTGGGATTCTGTGTAGGTGGGGGTGTCGGTCACCTGTACTAATCGGGAAATTTAAGCCTTACAAAATCGACTTTTGTTCCTCTGCGACCGGATCCAGCTGGAACTATTTTCAACCGCCTCTGCTATTGCTTTTAGGATTTTAGTCTCCTTCTTAGCAGAAATGGCAAGCTGTTTTATGAGTCTATGGGCTGATAATCCGACAAATCCCCTTGGTCCAACCCCTAGGGCGAGGTGGCCCAGATTCCCTCAAACCGCAGACTGGATTGGCATACTTCTCAGTCTTGTAGGTGTGAGCAACCTCCAGTGTGCTTTCATATGCCACAAAGGCTTTAATCAGAGCCAGTGGATTTGACGAATCTTAGCGGAGTACAGTATCTGATCTCTTCCCACTCTTTTTCTGATAATCTCTGGGTGGTTTTCCATTTTCGGAAGGTCTGCTGTGCACTCCCAGTCATCTACACCGTCCAGTCAGTCCCGCTTCAACGCTCTCGATATTACAGCTGTTCCAGATTTGTGGCTCTCCTGTCGAATAGAACGTTGATGCTTGGGCTTGTGGTGGTGAAGCGTTTCCCGTGGCAGTGGTAAATGCATGTGCGATCTCTTTGAGCACTTGAGTGTGCCTTGATGTGGACCTTTCCTGGGTTAGCGCTGCTTTGCATGAACTCAGAACATGTTCCTCTGTTTTCCCTGGCAGAGCAGACGGGCGAGGTCCTCTGATTTCCCCTGTTTCACCAGGTTTGAGGGCAGGTGGACATACACAGATCAAAGATCTCAGGACGAAGCTGTTTCTAAGAGGTGTCATCTGCCATACGTCATTTCAGCTGAGACTTCTTTGGAGTGTGTTTTTTCCACGTTGTTCACCTCCCCTGCTGTCCTTGCTGATCTGCCTTCTGCATTCTCTAGGAGTTTTCTTCTCCTTTCTTCAGCTCTTGAGTCACCATGTCTCTCTTTGGTTTCGCTTTTGTATTTGACCACCACTTCATTTCTGTTGACCCCAGTCCCTGTCTATTGGTTTGCTTATATTCTGTTATTTCCTTGATCTTTTTTTTTCCCCCTTGCCCACTGTCTCCTGAACTTTCTGGATAGTTAGCTGTTTCAATACATTTAGCAATTTTAAACACAGTCATCCCATATCATTTTGCCATCTACAATCAACGCCTTTGTCAAAAGACCTGATGAAAGCGATTCTGATCACAAATGGCTCGATTCTGCCTTGCATTCTCAAACTAGTACTCAAGCAAAATAAACGTACCTCTAAAACGTGCATCAAGTTTAAGCAACATGAATTTCCAATGGATGGGTAAATTCTGCAACGCCAATGAAAAGAAAAACTGGAGGATGATCCCATTGTGGCATTTGACTAAACTGGCACATGGGGATAACTTATTCAATGTAAACACCAGGACAAAAGAATGCAAGGCATAGATAGAATTGAAAATGGTTTCTGGAAAAGACATGTTTACATTTTTATCTAGATAACAAAACTTTTTGTAAACAAAGTGAAATTAACAATGGTAATTTCCCAGTCACAGCTTCTTTTTGACAATGTTTTGATTAAATACAAAAATAAGGTAA
The DNA here is from genome assembly GCA_016801955.1 of Conus betulinus. Lineage (NCBI taxonomy): Eukaryota > Metazoa > Mollusca > Gastropoda > Neogastropoda > Conidae > Conus > Conus betulinus. Next base: position 243,680 of record JADBJO010002141.1, on the reverse strand, counting down.
TATTCTTTCCAAACTGGCAAAATACAGGAATTGAATAGATGAGAGATATGATTCATCAGAACGAAAGTAGATTTCTGTCCCTTGAAGAATTACAGAATATGATTGGGCACAGCAAGGCTAAATAGAGAGAACCGGACCGTGCCACGCAATTCTGCAGGTTTATTTATAGATGGACATTTTTGAAAGTAATATCCTTATTAACTCTATTTCCAAAGAGTGGATTCAAGGGATAGAGAGTAGAGATACATACACAGACTGACAATTGTGACGCAAAACATTTTGACACAAAACCAAAGCAGTTGGGAAGACTGGGACCACACAGTCGAGTTTCATCCACTTAATGGATGCGTTTCTGAGAGTGTTGCTCAAATTTCCTGACCAACACTGCAGGTGCCTGTATCTCTCGGGCCTGGTTGACGCCGGGATATATTATGAAAGGAAGCGTAGAGTACAGCCCTGTCAGTAGTCTCAGACCGAAATGGAAATCCGTAGCATCATCTTAATCATCCCTCATCTCATCGATCAGCATAAAAAAAAAAAATCTCAAATTCTGTGGCCCTTCATGCCCTGCTCTCATGGTGACCTCATTTTCGATGTCCTCTCCACCACGTCTGTGGCCTTGGTTTGGTTCCGTCGGGGTCACCGGTATCGGCGAGTCCATGGGGGCTGTCGTTGGACGGACGTGGTGGCGCCCTCCGGAGGGAGAGCTCACTCACGCCGGCTCCGCGACTAAGCAATTATTGTCGTCAGTAGGGGGCTTAGTAGGTGGTGTCCTGCGTATGTTAGATCAGAACAGGCGCCACTGAACACCACCGAAGTGACTCGGCAGCAGTGCAAAAAAAAAAAGACTTAGAGATCTTCAATGGAAAGTGTTGCATAATATTTACCCTACAAATATGTACTGTTGAACAAAAATGAACATACTACAAAATAATCAAAAATCATATTTGACACAGTGCATTTCACTGAATTTTTTTTTCTATAATTGGGAAGTCGTAAAGAAAGTTGGAATTTGATCGAGCAAAAAAAAATTATGCAGACACATTTATAGGTTAAGGTCGTCAGTTACTGATGTTCTGTTTGGTGTGAGCAGTTCAAGATGCCCACGTGGAAGATATACGAATACATTAATCCCATTTTATCAATGGGAAAATTGACAATCAGTATATATAAAAAGACACGGTCTGTATTCTCCTTGCAATCAATCTTTGAGAAAGAACTCAAGATAAGGACCTAGATCATACTGCACTTCATCCTCCGCCTTCTTCTGATCCATCCCCCATTTCCCTCTACACCCGCTCTCCTCTTTTTCTGTCCTCATTACTTTCTTTCCAGCTGTCTCGTTTCAGCACGGTCCGGTTCTATCTAGTTAGATCGTTATTTGTTATTGTTATTTCATGTACATATGTTTTTAATTCATCCATTCATTCGATTACTCACTCACTTCTTTCATCTTTTTACGGGGAATGGATGGGTCGAGGTGTCTTTCCTTCTTTCTCTCTGTCTGTCTGTCTTTGTTTCTTTCCTTCTCTCATTCTCCTTTTCTTTGTTGTAACAAAAGAGAATGAAAGTGTCAAAACACTAAACATTAACCCGGACGCTCTGTGTATCATCAATACCTAAACCATTAAGGTTCACACGAGAATGTCCATCTATTAATAACATGCAGAATTGCGTGGCGAATGAGAGTTTGATAAAGAAAAAAAAAAAAAAAAAAAAGAAAGAAAGAAAAAGAAAAAGAAGTGGGAAAAAATATAGAGCATGGAGGACTAACTTCAAAAAAGGGGAAAGGGAAATAAAATAAATAAAAAAAAAAGGGGGGGGGGGGGGGGGGGGGTGCACAAAAGGGAGGTTGGAAGGAAAAAAAAAACCAAAAGGAACACACACACACACACACACGCACAGAGAGAGAGAGAGAGGAGAGAGAGAGAGAGAGAGAGAGAGAGAGAGAGAGAGAGAGAGAGAGGAGAGAGAGAGAGAGAGACGAAGAGACAAGAATATGGAGACTTTTTTCACATGCATTCTTAAGAAAGGGGAGAAAAAAACACTAAAACGTCAAGAAAAACAAAGGGAAGCACACCCAAACAGACATGCTCAAGCCCGTGCGTACTGGCCATACCTAGATACATCTAGACCACTATCGTTTAGGAGCCATTTTTTTTCCCTTTTTTCCTTTATCTCAGTTCGGATGTACATACATAAACCTTTCCCTTTGACACCTTGAAAATGCGCATGACACTGTGGGCACGTCATGTGGCCATGTCAGCTCACAGACTCGTCCACTTGTCTACCAGTCTTGCCATGGAAATATGTCTTCACAATGTTTCATGTTCACCTTTCTCTCCTCACTTCCCCTTAAACTGCACCCCAGCCATCTTGATGCTAAGTTTAGATACTGAGCTATGAAAGAAAAAAAAAGTAAAAAGTGTGAAAGAAATGCACATACAAACTGACAAAACTAAACAAACTAACACATGCATGTTTGTGCGTGTGTGTGTGTGTGTGTGTGTGTGTGTGTGTGTTGTGTGTGTGTGTGTGTGTGTTGTGTGTGTGTGTGTGTGTGTGAGAGAGAGAGAGAGAGAGAGAGAGAGAGAGAGAGAACAATGTTCATGAGGACAGAATATGTTATGACAATTAAAAAAAAAAACCACTCTATCATTAAAAAAAATCGAAGGAAAAAGTTTTGATTAGCATTGCAGATGATTTGTGTGGCAGCCTAAAAATTCCATACATTTAGAGCTTTATACACGTTAAATATACCACACAGCTGAACAAATATATAAAAATCATCTGTTTCTTCTCTTTCTCGTACGCCAAATCATTAAATGCATTGTCCGAACCCAGAAATCTTTCCGAACCCAGAAATCTTTAACCGCCAAATTATAAAAGCACTGCTTCACAATGGACAACAGCATTCTACTTTCCTTTCACTTTTGCCGCATACAGCTAAATGGGTTGTAGGCCTATTTGTGAACAACTATTTTTCAAAAATAAACACTTTTCATTTCATCCGTTCAATCTTTTATTCATGATGCATTATTAGGCATTTACCCCCTACTGGCGAAGTCTCAATTGGCGACCATATACCTCAGGGACGTTAAACAAATAAAGCCCAAGTAGCCTGCTAAGAGGGTAGGGATCGGGGTGTGGATATGTGGGGAAGAGTTGCAAACTCTTTTGAAATTGAACTGTTCATACTGTGGAAGATGTAATTGTCTCTTTATGTGGATATGTATATTATTTGACACAGACGAAAAAAAAAAAAAACCGATGACATGTTAGATTTGATAATTCTAATGGGAAAAATATTTCGTATATAAAATGTAGAAGTAACAAAACGAACCCTGAACTTAAAACATGTTTTTGAAGGAGCTGGACTACAGATAGGCTATGAAATGGGGAAATATATGTCATTGATGGAAATGAATCATGCAAGCTACGAAACAAATGAGCCGCATACATTAAACCATGAGAGGGCTAATGCATACTATACATAATGTATATTTTTTTTTCCTTAACGTTTGCATGTTATCCATGACCTTGGAGCCTGAACAGAATAATGTGATGCTGAAATTTATCAATGTAATTTGCATTCTCCAAACATCTGGACTTGATGGCTTTCAGATAAGGTATGTAACGTGATTTATAACCTTGTATGATGTTTCTGTACATTTTTAATG
>JADBJO010002141.1:217500-235000 GCA_016801955.1 Conus betulinus | reverse complement strand
ATTGTATCCTTAAATAGGTCATCACACGTATGCCCTAAGATTTCCCACTGATCTGTTATTCTTTACTCACAGGCTGAATGTTTTCCCCCCTCTGTGTGTGTGTGTGTGTGTGTGTGTGGTGTGTGTGTGTGCGCGCGCGCGCGTGTGCGTGCGTGCGCGCGCGTGTGTGTGTGTGTGTGTGTGTGTGTGTGTGTGTGTGTGTGTGTGTGGTGTGTGTGTAAGAATTCCCTCCAAATGATTCGTTCAGTATTGATGATTCACGCAAGGAAAACTCATGACAAAACGCAGTCTGTTGTATGTTTAATGAGAAGGGCGCTTTTCCGACGGAACTTTGATTCCTTTGGCTAAGATTCAAATTGTCGCATTACTTAGTCAACGTGGACGCACGCGACTTCAATGTCACGCATAGGCGTACCTTTTTTGCTGCGTCTTTGTATACTTAGTCTGAAATTTTGAAATGTATTTGACAATTCCATCGCATGTATGATGCACAAACACGCAGAATGGAAATGCATGAAGACTCCTTTCAGACAACAGACTTGCCTCATGCAGGAAGCATTGCTTGACTGCTTGTGTACGATTTACATCCCCATACAGACTCCACCCCTATACAGAATTTTTTTTTTTTTTTCCGGTTTTTTCTTTTTTCTTTTGCCTAAATGAAATTTACACCCCCATACAGACTTCCTTCCTTTAACGCCTTGATTATTTCTGGAACATACGTGAATCTGTCAGAACAGATTTACATTCTTAATAGACTCATTCCTTTTAAAACTTTTTTTCTTGAATATTTTTTACCATGTCTACGATTTTTTCTTCTTTGAACATTTTCAATGTATCTATACTAGATATACATTCAAAGACAGACGACCTTTCTTTTATAGACTTAAAAAAAAAAATCTTTTCAAACTGTCCATGCTAGATTCACATTCTGACAATGACTCTCTCCCTCTAATTACATTTTTTTTTGAACGTTTGTGTGTGCGATATCCACAGCAGATTAACACCCAATATTGTACTGAGTCCCTCCTTTTAAAAGTTTTTTTTTTTCTTGGCCGTTTGTCCATACTACGTTTAGATCGCTGTGTCTGTAAGGATTCTTTAAGATGGTTAGTGTCGTGTCACATTTTTTGTGTGTGTGTGTGTTGTATTATCATAAACGGCATTGTCGTGTATCGTTACAATATTTGTATTGCGTTTCCATTGTTTCATTGTTCCCCCCCCCCCCCCCCCCCCCGTTTGCTCTGTGTTGTGTTTTGTTGCATAGCTTGTAGCGCACTGTATCGTATTGCCCTGTGCTTTTATGTTATCTCATTGCCTTGCTTTGTATCAGACTTTTTTTCACTGCATTGCGTTGCCTTGTTTTGTATTGCGTCGTATTGTATTGTTCTCAATATTCCTAATCCTGTTTTCAAAATCGACTTAGCGGTGACCTTGTCAAATTCGAAAAACGCTGATTCGGGAGCTCGCAACGATTATGCTGCCCTTCCCCCTTCCCCCCCCACCCCTTCTCTACTCCCCCCCCCCCCCCCCCCTACACACACACACACCCTCTCTCTGTCTCTCACTAACTCTCTCTCTGGTCTCTGTCTCTCACTCACTCACTATCCTCCTCCCCCGCTCCTCCTTCCCCCCCCCCCCCTCTTCCCATCCCTTTCATTGTGTTCCTGTCTCTGTTTCTATCTTACTCTTTCTCTCCCCAACCGCAGAGAGGTAGCTTAGTGGATTACGCTCCCGTCTCAAAAAGCCCCCCCCCCCCCCCCCCCCCCCCCCCCCCCCCCCAAGTCCGTGCTGCTAGTCTCGAACCCTCTTGCCCACACCATTTCAGCCGTAACAAAAATCAAAACAAAACAATCAATCAATCAAACAAACAAACATTGCGCCAACCACAAGACCAAAACAACGCAAAAATGCATCTCATAGTGTTCATACGTATACACAGGGGTCACGAGGTAGGAAAAAAAAGAACGATGTTTACTTTCATATCTTATCAGTCTGCATGAGAACGAGAGAAGACGTGTCCCGGCACCTCAGAGTTATGTGGCGACATCCCTGAGGAACATTCGTGTGTGTTTGCACAGGCGCACGCGCGCCCTCCAATGCGCGCGAAACTCTCTCTCTCTCTCTCTCTCTCTCTCTCTCTCTCCCTCTCTCTCTCTCTCTCTCTCTCTCTCTCTCACACACACACACACACACACACACACACACACACACACACACACACACACACACACACACACGTGCACTCTCATAGACCACACACACACACACACACAGACACACACACACACACACACACACACACACACACACACACACACACACACACACACACACACACACACACACACACACACACACGCACACACACGTAAACACACACACGCACACTTACACACACATGCACTAACGTGCTCGTGCACGTACAAATAGACAGACACTCTCTCTCTCTCTCTCCTCTCTCCTCTCTCTCTCTCTCTCACTCTCTCTCACACACACACACACACACACACACTCACACACACACACACACACACACACAAGCATACAACACATGCACACACATACATTGATGTACTAGCGCACGCACGCACAAACTCTCTCTCTCTCTCTCTCTCTCCACACACACACTCACACACACACACACACACACACACACACACACACACACACACACACACACACACACACACACACACACACACACTTGTACAAGATAAACGTATGTTGAGATGTGCCCCCTATTTCCTGCATATAACCACTTCAACTTCAGCGGCCAGAAGATTCATCTCACAGGGAAAAGTAATCCCCTTTTTTCTCGCAGCAGGATTTAAATTGGAAAGAGAAGAAATCGTTTTAGTTGTCCTCGCAAGACTACTTCTGACCTAGATGTATGTAAAAAAAAACAAAAAACATGGAGAGAGGTAAGTTGAGACAAGGGGCGATGAGGACTTTAGTGAAAGGCTATGTCAGTGGAAAACAAATGTGAAAGCTAGGAGCGCTTTGGAAATGGCATTTTCTTGTAGCTGGCATGGCAGTCAGTGCCCGTTCATTTATGCATGTGTCCGTACGTTTCTGTCTTCTGATATATACTTCAGGATTTCTTACTGTACTTTCCTGTTATTCCCCCGGCTCTGTGTTCGGTTGAGATATGAACAACGTGATTTGAGTCTGTTTCTTTCCATTGTTTTTCATTTTGATACAAAGATTTTTTTTTTTACACCTGTCTGTTTTTTTTTTTCAGGTCCAGATGTTCAGTTCAGCCCTTTATATGCAGATCCAGTGAAAGAAATACTACTCACAGTGTCCTAGACCAGTGTGAATTAACTTGGCGGTAAGCGTTCTACGCAACAGCTGTTGGATCAGGGGACAAAACCACGTCATAACGAGAACACTCCTCTCAGAGATTTAACAGAATATTCAACTCCCCCTGTTTGACTCCTGACAGTTCTGGAGACTTCGACCTGAACCCCAATTTTTCCTTCTTCTGAAGAATTAGGTAATCCGGAAAATCGTTAGAGGACAGACCAACAAAACATCATAGTTTCATTAATCGCATCTTGAGCGTTGCTGTAGCATCTAGACAGCTGAATGCTTGCCGACTTGATTTCTGGACTTTGTTCAACTTGATTTGACCAAGAGGGGGACGGTGGGGAAGCTTTGATTGAACTACTTCAAACCCTGACGTTCTCTTGGCCGTCATATTCTATCGTGACGCAGTTTTCCTGAAAGAACCCATTAGGCGAACCCCCACTTCCGCCAAGAACGACAACTAAAGGGAAGGAAGAGGAAAACTGCCAGGCGAGCGCAACTACCCCCCACACAGTTTCTTATCCCCGGTGAAGGAAGGTCAGTTCGGTGAAAGTGGATTCCACCGGCGCCGCCACCATGATCGTCCCCTATTACGTCGGCATCTTCAGCCCCCCTGAGTGTTGCCAAGGCAACCAGCTGGTGCCGGTGACGTCCGGGGAGGGGCTGAAAGGAAGTCCTGCCGTGGGCACCAGCCTGCCGGTAGTCAATGAGGTGGTGACCTACGTCAACACCGTCAACACCGTCAAACTCCGTCAACTCCGGGGTCGCCGTGACGGCCCCCCTCTCGCCCGCCGCCTCGTGAGTACCGTTGTTTTGATGACTGAGTGGGGGGGGGGGGGGGGGGGGGGGGGGGGGGGGGGGGGGGGGGGGGGGGTGGGTGGGGGGTGACGAGAATGGGAAAAGAATGGGAAAAGTGGAAGATAGAAAAAGACAAGGGCGATGTGAGGGTGTGGGGTGTAGATTAGAGTGAAGGTAAGTTTACCAAAGGAAAAAAAAAAAAAAGAAAAGCAAGAAAAAAAAAAAAACATGAGAGTATGGACTTTCCTCCAATAAACTTACCTTCACTCCCATCTTTACGTATCTCCCCCTCCTCCCAAACTCTCTTCGCTGTTTTGTTCTACTCTAGCTGCTCTTCTCGAGTCTCTTTTTTTTTTTTGCGCCCCCTCATTTTACTTCTTCGTCTTCCTTTGCGTCTAGTTCCATTCTTCTCTCTCTCTCTCTTCTTTTTTCTTTTATATCGTGTAGTCAGTGCTGACGACGCTGTTTCTGTGTGTGTTCACAAAGTAACTGTATTCAATATTGGGACTCGTGCGAAATGAACAGACCCAGATTTGACCGCCATTTCCGTTCCATTTTTTTTCTTTGCAGAAAAAGGAGGATAGCGTGGCGGGGGGGGGGGGGGGGGGGGGGGGGGGTCAGGTTTGACAGATCAGTTTTATTACTTGGTCACTCGCATTCTATTGTTTCCAATATCTTCAAAAGTCGTTTATCAGGTGTGGGCAGAAACAGTAAAGCTCAAAAAAAAAAAAAAAAAAAGAAAAGAAAAATAAATAAAAACTAACTAGAAAAAAAAATCACTCCGATTCGAAGAACTTGGTTTGACTCGATCGATGTTTTAAGTTGTGATCAATCTCAGCAGCTGTATGTTTTCTTATTGATTGTTGTGTGGTGATGACTGTTGGTGGCATGCTCCAGGTTATATCCCAGTCTCTTATCAGCTTTCAAAGAAAAAAAAAAGGTTTTTAAATAGAAGGAATTCTCTCAACGTCCTGATTCGTTCCCTGGACAGTGCAGATCTGCGCTTCGTTCTTATGAGGAACTGGCTATAGGTGAGACAGACAGAGAGAGAGAGAGAGAGAGAGAGAGAGAGAGAGAGAGAGAGAGAGAGAGAGAGAGAGAGAGAGAGAGAGAGAGAGAATACGAATACGAAAGATTTAATGTGTTAGACTTTGTGCACATTCACATGGGGGGTGGGGGGAGGGGGGGGGGGGGGGGGGGGGGGGAGGGAGAACAAGGATAACTGAACACACACCAAATAGATACACACAGTCAAATTTCAAACAGTTACGTCGTCATGACATGGAAGTTACATCAAGGAAATACAGTTAAGTTTCATGATCATTCTGCTAAAGCACAATAACAAGAGCTTTGCGGTCACGGGTCCACATGAGCATTCGGAGAGAGAGAGAGAGAGAGGGGAGAGAGAGAGAGAGAGAGAGAGAGAGAGAGAGAGAGAGAGAGAGAGAGAGAGAGAGAGGGTGTTCGTTTGGAGGGAACAAAGTCCTCAAAGTAACCTTCACGATTCATTCGGCGTAAAAGGTCTTTGAGTTTGGCAAGCGTCGGTCGCGCGACTTTCCCGTGACCCTTCTCCCCCCCCCCCCCCCCCCCTCTCTCCCACTCTCACCATCCGCTCATTCAACCCTTTTCCCTTACCTCCCAGTTCGGGTCCCTGTCCTCCTCCTCGTGTCTCACTCTGATGCATGACCGTTTCTGCATGGTTGAGGTGTCACTGGCCTCTTTGGGTTTCCTTGCAGCTGTGATGTGATAGGATAGCACTATTATGTCTGTCTGTCTGTCTGTCTGTCTGTCTGTCTGTCTCTCTCCGTCGCTCCCTCTCTCACTCTCTGTCTCGTCGTCTGTCTTTCTGAGTCCGTCTGTCTTCTCTGTCTATCTATCGTCGATCGTCTGTCTATCTGTCTGTGTCTGTCTGTCTGTCTGTGTCTGTCTCTCTCTCCCTACCCCCCCCCCCCCCCCCTCTCTCTCTTTTACTGTCACTCCCCTCTCACTCTTTATCTGTTTCTGTCTTTCTAAGTCTGTCTGTCTCTCTTCTATTTATCGATCTGTCTGTCTGCCTGTCTCTTCCCCCCTCTGTCTTTCTCTCTCTCTCTCTCTGTGTCTCTCTGTCTCTCTTTCTGTCTGTCTGTCTGTCTCTCTCTCTCTCTCACTCTCTCTCTCTCTCTCTCTCTCTCTCTCTCTCTCTCTCTCTCTCTCTCTCTCTCTCTCCCGTAACTGTGTCTCTGTCTCCGTCTTTCTCTCTGTCTCTTCCGTCTGTGTGTCTGTCTCTTTCGTTATCACTCGCTGTCTTTGTCTCTTTGGCCATCTTTCACTCCTCTTTACCCCCTCCCTCCTTCCCCTTTCCTACTTTTTTTAAAAATTTGATATGATGGCATTGGTTTCACACTAAATAAAAAGCTGACTCCTGCGATTTTAGTTCCTGTCTGTGGCAGATCGGCTGTCATAATGCATACCGTATGACTTTCAGTCTTAATCCATCTCTCTTTCTGTGTCTGTCAGTCGGTCTGTCAGCCTGCCTGCCTGCCTGCCTGCCTGCCTGTCTGTCTGTCTGTCTGTCTGTCTGTCTCTGTGTCTGTCTCTGTCTCTCTCGCTCTCTCTCCTCGCTTACCTGTCTCTTTCACACTCTTTATATGCCACACTATGTCTGTCCCATCCTTTTATGTCACACTCCGTATATTCTGTCTTTTACTCCTTTCGTCTGTCGCACTATTTGTGTCTCTATGCTTTCCTCCTTTCATCTGTCACACTCCGTGTGTCTCTGTGTTTCTCCTTCTTTTATCTGTCTCGCTCTGTCTCTCTGTCTGTGCCCCCCAACCCATCCTCTCTCCTCTCACACTCACTCTCTCTCTCTCTCTCTCTCTCTCTCTCTCTCTCTCTCTCTCTCTCTCTCTCTCTCTCTCTCTCTCTCTCACGGTATCTCTATCTGTCACAGTGTGTCTAACCCACTCTCCGTCTTCTGCTTCTCCACCTTTTTCCCCTCCCTCCTCCTAGCTGTCATTCTTCCTCGCTCAAGTGATGGCATTCATTTCACACTGAAACAGTTAGCTGGGTGATTGTAGTGTTTTCTCTGTGGTAGGCAGGACTGTCACGCTGTCTGCCGGATGACTTTTCAGTCTTTATCCAGTGTACCGCATCGCCATCGTTGTTCGTCTTTTTGTTTCTCTTCTTACTTTTTGACCTTTCTCTCTTTCTGTCTGTCTCTGCCTGTCTCTCTCTGTCTCAGTCTCTCTCATTCTCTGTCTGTCTGTCTGTCTGTCTGTCTGTCTGTCTGCCCGTTTGTCTGTCTGTCTCCTACAGTCCTTGTCTGTCTTTCTGTCTGTCTGCCTGTCAGTCATTTTCTCTGTCTCTGTCTGTCTGTCTGTTTGTCTCTGTCTGTTTGTCTGTCTGTCTGTCTCCGTGTTTGTTCCTGTCTCCCTGACCCAATCTCTGTCTCTCCTCTCTTCCCTCTCTCTCCCTGCGACCCCCTCCCCTCCCTCTCTCCATGTCTGTTTCTGTTGGGCTGTCTGTATGTCCCTCAGCCCATGCCTTTCGCATTCTGTCTGTCTGTCTGTGTCTGTCTCGCTGTCACTCTCTCTTTCTCTCTATCCGCCGGTCCCTCTGTCTGTCTATCTCTCCCTACATCTCTTTCTCCCTCCCTCTTCCAACTCCCTATCTACCCATCTTTGAATCTTTTGTGATTGTATTACTATCAGATTTGCAACTGTTACCTAGCTGGTTTGTTCGGCAGTTGAGGACAGTACTTCTCTGGGTCCCACCCGCATCCTCGGGTGTATCATTTTCCCGGAGGTTTACTTTTCCCTCCGAAGTAGGTCGACTAACATAATGTTCCCCGTATGACTTTCAAATCTTTTCTATGGATATAGCGTAATTTATCTTCTTCCACATTCTCGGTTTCCCTCTCACATTTTGTGGTGTGTGTGTGTGTGTGTGTGTGTGTGTGTGTGTGCGCGGGTGCGTTTTGTGGGCGTATATGCGTGTGGGTCTGTGTGTGTCACGCGCGCGCGTGTGTGTCCCCCTGTGGGCGCGCGCGCGTGTCTGTGTCTGTTTTTTATGTATTTGCTTCAGTATATGTGTGTGTGTGTGTGCGCGCGCGCGCGCGCGCAAGTGCGTTTGTGCATGCATGCGTGTGTGTACGTGTACGTATGTGTTTGTTGTGTGTGTGTGTGTGTGTGTGTGTGTGTGTGTGTGTGTGTGTGTGTGTGTGTGTGTGTGCGTGCGCTCGCGCGCGCGGGCGCCCGTGAGAGTGTGTGTATGCATGTGTCTGTGCGTGCTTTTGTGTATTCGCTTCAGTGTGTGCAGTGTGTGTATGTGTGTGTGTGTGTGTGTGTGTGTGCGCGCGCGTGCATGCGTGCGTACGTGCGTGGGTGCGTGTGTGTGTGTACACGCGCTCGTGAGAGCGTGTATATGCATGTATTTGCGTGTGTACGACTGAATTGGCCATGTGTGAGTGAGGGGGGGGGGGGGGGGGGGGGGGGGGGGGGGCGCGCATGTGTGTGTGTGTGTGTGTGTGTGTGTGTGTGGCCAGTGGGACAGTGCTATCAGTAGACAGGACAAGACCAAATTTAAAAGTTGAGATGTATATACAGACTAACAATATGAAGGATTTTATTTGAAAAGTCATAAAGTCATACGTAGAAACATTATGACGTGATTTCCAACGATTAAAAACGAAAAAAAAAAAAAAAAAGAAAAGAAGACTGAGAATGATCGTGGTGGAGCGGATTAAGTAGAGCGAAGGTTGAGCGACAGAAGAAAAAAAAAAGGGGGGGGGGGTTTGTGTACTGCCGCGCGTGAGAGAGAATCATGTATTAGTCAAGTCCACTGTTCACAGTTCCTGAGACACAATGTCACTGGGACAACTGCGCTTGATGTAAAGAAACAGATAGTGGCAAAGCAGGGCCACGAACGAAGCACCAGCACCAGTGAAGGAGTCAACTTGACCTTAGGTCAAGGTTACAAGGTCAAGGAACTTGTTTCGTGGTCTTGCTCTCGTATGGAAAAAAAAAAAAAACGTTTCGACCGATTTTAATGAAACGTGATATTTTGGTTCGCCGTTAAACGTTCTGAAAGCGGAGAAACTTCCGAATTAAACTGACCTAGTCGTCTGTCCGACCTTGACTTTAGTCAAGGCCAAGGCGAGGAGTCATCTTGTTATGGTGGTGACACATCTATGGACAGTGAAACGAACCGCAGCGTTAGTGAAAATGTTTAAAATATGCAAATGAACACTAACAAAACAGGACTCAAAGTAATGCTTATTCAGTTTCAGCTTCATCAAGGAGGCGTCACTGCGTGCGGACTAGTCCATATACGCTACACCACATCTGCTAAGTTTTGAGACCACACTGCGCACGATTTTAAGCTGATGGATAAATGAATTAACAACTAAGATGAGAGAATCGAAGAGGGTTTCGCAGCTGCGACTTAACAGATGTCTGACCTACGCATTAGCCCAATGCACTGGTCAGACCTAGAGTGCCTACCTAACATTGGTTGTCTTTTTTTTTTTTTCGTATGTGTGCGTAGTAAATGTACACTTATGTGTATGGATGTATGGATACGGGCCCATGTGTGTGCGTGTGCGCATGCGTGTGTATGTGTGTGTGTGTGTGTGTGTGTGTGTGTGCGCGCGCGCGCGCATGCGCGTGTGCACGCTTGTGTGTGTATGTGTGCGCGCACGTGTGTGTGTGTGTGTGTGTGTGTGTGTGTGTATGCAGAAGTGCGCGCGCGCGCGCGTGCGTGCGTGCGTGCGTGTGTGTGTGTGTGTGTGTGTGTGTGTGTGTGTGTGTGTGTGTGTGTGTGTGTGTGTGTGTGTGATTTGTGGGTTTGTGTGAGCACACACACGTATCAGCATGTATATATGTGTACATGTATGTGTATATATGTGTGTGTCTTTGTATGTGGGCGTGTACGCATATGCGTGTGCGTATGCATTTGTGCGTTCATGTGCATGCGTGTATGTGCGCACACGTGTGGGTGTGGACGTGCACATATGCGCGCATGTGTATATGTGTGTGCATAGGAGCGAGCGAACGTACGCACGCACGTTTGTGTGTGTGCGTGCGTGCGTGTGTGCGCGTGTGTGTGCATACGCGTGCACGGATGTGTGTGTATGTGTGTGTGTGTGCGTGCGCACGCGCGCAACTCCTCCCAATCACACCCCCATGCGCGCAGGCACTCACACACACACACACACACACACACACACACACACACACACACACACACACACACACACACACACACACATACACGCTCGCAGGCACGAACGCACACAGACTCACTCACTCTCACTCTCTCACACACATACTGACACACCAACGCTTGCACACTCACGTCCGTGAACTCTCTAATTAACACGCTGGCATCACTCCACTGATGAACTCACACCAGCGCGAACACGTCTTCAGAATGCGCTGGGGGCCCTGAGAGATTCAAAGTCTTATCTCAGTTGACATGTGTTTGATCATTTGTGTCTGTTATTGGAAAGGTCCAGAATGATTTTGCCCAATCTCTAGGAGTCTTCGCAGTGTTGGCCTCGAGATTATTCCAATGTTTGGTTGGTGATGTTTCTTGCTCTTCCTTTAGGTCTGGATGTGCGGCCACTTCCTCTCTTGCTGTTCGGATCTGAAAGATGGTCTATGGTATAGTGGCTTTGCTCTTGTTGCTTAAGTGATTCTTCAGATTTCTTATCACATCAGATCGGCCGAGCTGTAGTCCAGTTCTGATCGTTGCCTTCCCAGCCAGTGTGTATGCTCTCTCGTTTCCTTTAATGTGTATTCAATACACAAAACGAAAGAGAAGAGCGATATTTTGACAAAGATGTCTTCTTGAGACGTTATAAACTACGTACGTAAAAAGAAAATGCACGCAGCGATAGCAGTGATCATGAGACTTTAAAAATGTTTGCATCCGATCCTTTCCGCCGACAGTCAAAGCGTTACCTCAGGATGTCCGTTTTATGCCCCGTTCCTCGGGTGCTGGGCGGGTGGCTTCCTGAACTGAACGAAAACGGGTTTAAAAGATGCTCCTCCAGACCGCTTTTCAAACACAAGTAACAACTATCAGTTCCTCTTCTCTTCTTCAAATTGCACCCATTTTTCCTTTTAAGTTTGTAGACATCAAGTCCAACGCAGACCACTGTATTGCCTTTGCCATACAGTTTACATAGATGGTGATCGTGTCATCCTTGGTAGCAGAAACTATCACAGCGTCAAGAAGCGTGCATGAAGAAGTTCAGCTATGTGTGTTAGGGGAACAAAGTTTAAAAATTTACAGTCAACATACCCTGTTAAAAATAAGAGTTTTGTAAAGAACGTCTCAAACTGACCAGTGGATGACATTCACTGCAGACAATACTGAGTCGGTTTGTTTTTGTATCAGAGTGTGTGCTGTATGAAAACGCAACACACCAAAAGGAACCCATTGCTCACTCCTGATACCACCAAACAGCTTCAGTATTTTACAGTCCATCGTTGGGTGTGGTCATGGTCAGCTGAAGAATTATATCGGCCGTTTTTCGTTTTTCTCGTTTACTTAACCCTTACGCCTTAGTCTCATAGGGACTGCGTTTTTTTCCCAGATGGTGTCAGTGACTGAATCAACGTAACTCTCAATCAACATTTGTGGCAGTCGTTTACCGAAGTACTGGGAGTCTGCTGCACTGGATTGTGGATTCACACCAAGGGGTGTGTGCTACGTCTTCACGGACTTCAAGAAGGCATTCGACAGAGTCTGACAGGAGGCGCTATGGGTCACAGTGAAGAAATTTAGCATGAAGCAGAAGGTGATCAACACATCCAGCAACTGTGTTCCAAAGCGACAGGTGCGATGTTCACCCGGGATGAAATTGGAGAGAGTGGTTTAATTCTTCAGTTGGGTTTTTGTCGGGGCTGCCCTCTGCCTTTCACCCTTTTTCCAACATGCCAAAGTCAAAAGAAAAAAAACCGGGTTTTCTTCCATTTTGATTTCCATACCGCTAAATACTGCGCAATAACAGTAATAGGTGCGACCAATACGATTGACACTAACAGCGGCAACGTATTTTCAAGATCATTCCACCATAAGCGCAAGTGGTTTCAACATAGCAGAATACCAAGTGACCTTGAACAAAAGACATGATCTTAGTTATGACCTTGATTGAAAGCCGTGGTCATTTGTCAACACAGTGATTTTTTCTCTGTCATATACTAATTGATGTTGATGAGATTTGAATCAATTACAGGCAGCAATTGCTTGTGACTAAAATCAGAAGCAAACATCGCATTGTAAGTACCGAAACAGGAAATTATGCTTAAAAAAAGTGAAAAGTTGAAGTATGTGAACGCGTAAAGAGTAGCCAAAGGGTGTGTACACGAATGTGACTTTAAAGGGGTCTTGCTACATAAATTACTTCCATTCGAAGAGAGGTTATTGAAGTTATGAATGCGTCTCACGTGAAGCCCATATTGTCCGTTTGAACATCGGGTCATTGAACACACCGAGCCTGTGTGCAAATCGGCGACCACACCACACCACATTAGCTGGTTTCTGTCCACTGGGAAGACGGCTAGCTAATTTCAGGGATTTCTTTTGTCTCAGAGGAGGACTAGGTCCAGTATTCCCGTTTCATATGCGCTCTTTTCTGTGGCGGAAGGGATTCATTCACGAGCCACTCAGCGAGGCAAATTACGCATAGCTTGTCGAAATCGCTTGACGTGTGGCGTTTTGCCGACTGATTACTGTAAAACATAAGATTTCTGGCTGACATGAGGTATAGTGGTGTGTGTGTGTGTGTGTGTGTGTGTGTGTGTGTGTGTGTGTGTGTGGTGTGTGTGTGTGTGTGTTGTCGATTATTTGATCTCTGATGTGGAACTATGAATAACACACGCGAATCTTTCAAACTTAGCATATCCATGTATATGATCTGTATTGGTGTCACGAAAGGGAAGACTTAAGCATTCCGGATGTTTTAACCCAAACCGCATGAACTGGGGTGAACATGACCCGACCACGCTTGTTTGTTTATTTGTTGGTTGGGCTGTTTCCAGCGGTGTTATTTTCGTCCTGATCCTGTTCTCGAGTGACTGCGTGTAAACCATAGTTTGTGCTGAAGTTTCCAGCCTTAAGCCGCCGTCTTCCTCTGCTTTCACTCTTGCTCTCTGCCGCCAGTAACCTACACTGTGGGGTAGAGTTTCTTTCGCGCTGCTGTGGTCCTCCTCTCACCAGCCCTCTGTGGTCAGTGTACGTAAAGGTACTGTCTTCCGTAGGACCAAAAGTTGCGACATCATGATGAAGGTGACAATGGTAGGCGGTGGAGATAGTGATGGTGTGCTGATCGCAGTAATATATATATATATATATATATATATATATATATATATATATATATATGTGTATGTATGTGTATAATATGTGTGTGTGTGTGTGTGTGTGTGTGTGTGTGTGTGTGTGCGTGCGTGTGTGTCACGGTCGAGAGATTTCTAGGAGAGATTGTCCCTGCAGAGAGCGTGTGTGAATGCAAATGAAATGTTTGTGTGTATGCACGGTGCGAGTCTTCCCGGAATAAAACGGAAACGTGTTCAGAAACACACACACACACACACACACACACACACACACACACACACACACACACACACACACACACACACACACGAACATATTGTCTTCAGATCAGCGAGCTTGTGTTTATGCAGCGTCCGGTTCGGCGAGATTTTTGATGGGGTACTTCCCGGTGGCTAGATTTTTTGGGAAAGTGACATTTTCTACTTGATTCATCTTGAACGCACTTCATCTTATGACGCGTATTGAAATACAGAAAAAATATTCTGTAAAGAAAATATTTGGCCAGAGCATCCATCATGTAACGTAATTTTAATTGAAAAATCTTTGAAAATACTGTCGGGATTACCGAAACTCATTTGTCGGGAAGGTAGAAAAGAGTCTCAAATTGGTAGAATGACTTCCTGACGGTCCAGACACAGGAAAATCAGTCACGCCTTGAGGGTCAAACAAACACAGAAAAAACAGTGAACAAATGATTAAGCGCTGGCAAAACAGGATTTCGACAGCTTATTGCGAATCGGCGAAAACCATGCGAAAAAAAAAAAGGGGGAAAAAATGGGTAAAGCTTGATGAACTCGGCGAAGACGCAACGATCTGATGCAGAAAAACGATTGTTTGTTACTTGATTTGGCGACAAAAGACTGACGTCGCTACCCGCTGTCCAGTGGGCGCATGCCGTGCGGCCGAACTGAATGAAAAGTGCGGCTCCAGACAATTGTGTGTGTGTGTGTGTGTGTGTGTGTGGGGGGGGGGGGGGGGGGGGGGGGGGGGGGGGGGGGGGGGGCAAGCAGTTGCTAGCGACTTGGCAATCGATCCGTTGCACATTAGTGTTGTACTGCGATCTTTCATGCCAGCGAAACTTTTGGGGGAATGGTGATGGGGAGAGAATGGGCACCACCACAATAAACCACAGGAACCACAAAAACCGATTTAAGAGCGAGCTGAAGACACACGCACGCGCGCGCGAGCTCGCGCACACACACACACACACACACACACACACACACACACACACACACACACACACACACACACACTGACTGACTGAAACCATTTACTGTCAGTTTAACATAGTGTTGTACTGACGTACTGACAACACAACACACACACACACACACACACACACACACACACACACACACACACACACACACACACACTGACTGACTGAAACCATTTACTGTCAGATTAACATAGTGTTGTACTGACGTACTGACAACACACACACACACACACACACACACACACACACACACACACACACACACACACACACACACACACAGAGAGAGAGAGAGAGAGAGCGAGAGAGAGAGAGAGAGAGAGAGAGAGATTCAGTTGATTTATTCATTTACGCCCCATAGGGAAGGGGCGATAACATTTCAATAGAATTGCTATCAAAGCATAAGGCGTCAGAATCACGAGTCTGTACAGTTACAGCATGCGGTCATGATCGTAGTCTTTCGCTCGACTGAAAAGCTGAAAAGCATAGTTTGTATATAAGGCAGTCTCTGTCTCTGAAGATGACAGTTTATGAACGATTACAGCATGTTGTCGGTGTTAGTAGCCTACAAAACGTGAGCGGACTGCAAACTTTGAACATGGCTTTCCTATGTCTGTTTCAAAAGGAGGTCACCGGAGAGGGAAGCAAGCAAATTTTGAAAAGAGAAGTTATTAGTTCCGCAAAACAATTCACGCGAACACACTGCAGGACAATGACCTGTAATCTGTTTGTCTGGACTGTTTTGCGGAACTAATAACTTTTCTTTTTTTAAAATTTCCTTTGTCGTGTTCTGTTGATCAGTCAGTACACACACACACACACACACACACACACACACACGCACACGCACGCACACACACACACACACACACACACACACACACAGAGGCGCATAGCTCTCTTTCTTTTGCTCCCTCCCTCCCCACCTCTCTCTCTCTCTCTCTCTCTCTCTCTGAGACATAAACATGCACAAGCTGATTGAAACAATCCAGAATGTGATAATTATGTGAATATTCTATCTTTGTTTCTCTCTGTTTTTGCCTCGGTCTTTGAATTTGTTTCAGTGTCCGTCTCACTGTCATTTCTGTCTACCTCTCTGTCAGTCTGTTTGTCAGTCTGTCTGTCTATTTCTCTCTCTCTCTCTCTCTCTCTCTCTCTCTCTCTCTCTCTCTCTCTCTCTCTCTCTGTCGTGTCTGTCTCGCTGACATACATAACAACACGCTTACGCTTACACACACACACACACACACACACACACACACACACACACACACACACACACACGCACACCACATACACACACCACACACATACGCACGCACACACACACACACACACACACACACACACACACACACACACACACACACACACACACACACACACACACGCACATTCTCTTAGTTGTTAATCATTCTTGTCCAGTGACGGGACTCTAGTTTCATACAAATCGGTGAATCCACCGCCGGTTTTAATTCCCGGCTGCACCCGTGAACTCGCTTAATTCAAATAGCTACCAAACCTAATGCCTTCGAGTTAGATGTTGTGCTGCTTTCCATTGCGCAAGCATTCAAGTCACAGAGTGCACATAAAACAACTGAAACCGCCAAGCTGTCAGGAACTTGCAAAACAATTTACAGCTGCCCGCCTGCGGCAAAATCTAAGTGGTACACTGTCAAAATTTTTGCTGAATCTCGTACGTCAACCCACTGAAGTTGGAAGAAAGGGAGAGAAGCTTGTCAGCCGTTTCCTTGTCATTATCTCCGGTGACTTCCCTTTGCTGTCAGGCCGGGGAAAGGTTTATGGGTGGAGGCTGTCAGGACAATAGAATTATGAACGACTGGCGTTGTCTAGTGTGTAAGAGAGAGAGAGAGAGAGAGAGAGAGAGAGAGAGAGAGAGAGAGAGAGAGAGAGAGAGAGAGAGAGTGCTGGGGGATGTAATGAGGTGGAAGGTGAGAACAAGACCTGCATCCAATAGGTTTGTCATGCACGGACGTCTTTTGCGTAGTAGGGGGCGTCGACTGAGGAAGAACAGGGTGGGTGGGTGGGGGGGGGGGGGGGGGGGGGGGGGGGGGGGGGGGCAGAGATGGTGGGGAAGAGACGGAGGGAAGTGGGTGGGGGTGCTGAGGGGGCGCAGGGGAATTAGGGGGTGGTGGAAGACAGACTTGACAAAAGTACATCGGAGAGAGAGAGACGAAATGGCTCACAGACGTACAGGCTTATGCGTCGCTAAACGTGGAAACTTGAGTTGAGTTCATGATGAGAAGGTTTTTAAGTGGGATGTGAGTACTTAGAAGGAGGGAATGGCGGGGGGGGGGGGGGGGGGGGGGGGGGGGGTGCTGGACGGGGGTGCTATTGTTTGTTCTTGTTATCACAGATCGGGGTATATTGATTTTATTACTCTCTCTCTCTGTCACACACACACACTCTCTCGAACGCGCGTGCGTGCACACGCACACGCTCGAACGCGCGCGCGTGCACACGCACACGCTCGAACGCGCGCGCGCGTGTACACCCCCCCCCCCTCTCATACACACATACACATGCAAGCAAGGAAGCAAACAAGCGCGCACGCACACACACACACACTCACACACACACACACACTCTCTCTCTCTCTCTCTCTCTCTCTCTCTCTCTCTCTCTCTCTCTCTCTCTCTCTCTCTCTCCCTCGTCATTGTCTGTTCCTCAGCCAACAGTCTCATGTCTTTTCGTCTGCGTCTCTGTCCGTATGTCTGTATGTCCACCCCTGCCCCCTCCCGCTTACCTCCCCTCCCCCTTCCGCTTCCCCGGTGTCTTCCCCTCTGTGCCTCTGACGTGCACTGGATACACAGACGTTAGGTC
>JADBJO010002141.1:200000-207500 GCA_016801955.1 Conus betulinus | reverse complement strand
AGTGGGGATCATTCGGACGGTGACGATGATAATAATGAAGATGACGGGAACTGTTCGTATCATTTTCATCATCATCATCATCATCATCATCATCATCATCATCACCGTCATCATCATGATCATTATTGTTGTTTTTGTTACTATTGTTGTTGGCACCATCGTTAATATCACCTAACCTCCCTATTGCTATATGTTACTGCAGCTGAAATGCTGATTCGAAATGAAAAAAAAAGGGGATGGGGGGGGGGTGGGGGGGGAGGAAATTGTCCGCTTATGACTTGCCTATTCACCCACAAGCAATTCAATTCGTGGTTTCTTTCTGTTAGAAACTAACCCGATTCAACACGTCTTGTCGAAGGAGGGGGTGAGAGTAAGGTATGGGAAATACTGTGCTGTATAATGTCCAAGGACCCCCAGTGTTATTGAAACATGTAGTTCTCTCTCTCTCTCTCTCTCTCTCTCTCTCTCTCTCTCTCTCTCTCTCTCATACGTTTGCTTCATATCCGTCTGTCCCCACCCTGTGTGTGTGTGTGTGTGTGTGTGTGTGTGTGTGTGTGTGTGTGTGTGTGTGTGTGTGTGTTTTACCTCCTGAAGTTTTGAGTCTGTTTCTTACGTTTCTCTCATTCGCTTTATATCTCCCTCCGTCGATGTCTCGAGCGCTCATGGTGTGTGCATGTGTGTGTGTGTGTGTGTGTGTGTGTGTGTGTGTGTGTGTGTGTGTGTGTGGCGTATGCGTGCGTGCGCGCGCGCTGCTTGCGTGTGTGTGTGAAACCAGCTTATGATGTTCGCGTGATGTTTGGAAGTGACTCCAAGTGTATGAACAGCAAGTGATGTTAGATATTTCATTCGTTCATTCATTTGTGCTATCATGTTTCTACTATTTCATTCGTTTATTTACTGAAGTGTTTTCATTTGCCTGCCTCTGCTCCCGATCGCCCCTAACTCCCCCCCCCCTCCCCCGCTCCCCGCTCCACTCCTGATTTTCTTCTCGTCTCACCGCCTTTCTCTCTGTCTTTTCCCCTTCTTTCCTTCTCTTTCTCTTTTCTTTGTTTTCTCCTTTCTTTCATTTCTTTCAGTTTTCTTTCTTTCCTTCTTACTTTTTGTTCTTTCTTTCGTTCGTCTTTCCATCCTTCCTTTGTCCCTTCTTTCTTCCTTTCTTTCCTTTTTTTTTCTTTCTCCTTTTATTCATTCTTTCTTTACTTCGTACCTTCTCTTCCTGTGTTTTCCTTCCTTCTTCTCTTCTTCTTCTTTTTTTTTTACTTTCTTCTCTCTTTCTGAGCTTTCTTTTAAAATTCTCCTTTTTTTCTCTTTCTTTCGGTCTTTGTTCCTTCCGTTGTTCTTTCTTTCTTTCTTTCTTTTCTGTTTCTTTTCCTTGTATTGTTCCTTTTGTCTGTTTTCTTCCTTTCTCGCCACTTTTTTTTTTCATCTGTTCTTTCTTTCTCCTTTCTTTCCTCCTTTTCTCCCCTCTCCTTCTTTCTTTCTTCTTTTTCCCTTTCTTTCTTTCATCCCTTTTGTCTTTCTTCCCATATGTCCTTTCGCTGTTTTCTTCCTTCCTACATTTTTCTCCGTTAAAAAAAAGTTTCTTATTTCCCTCTTTCCGTCTACCTTTCTTGGCCCCGACCTTCTTTCGTTCCTTTCGTCTTTCTATCATTTGTTCTTTGTTTCTATGTCCTTTCTTTCTCTCTGTCTGTCTGTCCGTCTGTCGCAGTCTCTCTTTCTCTGTCGCTCTGTGTCTGTCTGTAGCCTATCTGTCTCTGTCTCTCTGTATCTTTGTCTGTCTGTCTCTGTCTTTGTATCTGTCTGTCTGTCTGTCTCACACACACACACACACACACTCTCTCTCTCTCTCTCTGTGTGTGTGTGTGTGTGTGTGTGTGTGTGTGTGTGTGTGTGTGTGTGTGTGTGTGCGTGCGTGCGCGCGCGCGCGCGCGCGCGGGGCGGGCGTGTGCATGTGGCTATTTTGCTGCTTTCCTTTTGCCCCCCAGGCGAGGCGTGTGTGTTGAGTGTGGTGACTTATGACAGAACGGTTGTTTAACTTTCTCCACTTCGTGCCGATCACTGAATTTCTCCACCCACTACATGGAGGGTCCGATAGCGTCGCTTGTTTCGTTAGAGAAGAATGGGGGTAAACAAAAAAAAAAACAAAGGGAAAAAAAAGGAAGGTGGGGCAGGGGGGTTTTCGGGGGGGGGGGGGGGGGGGGGGGGAGGGGGGAGGCAAGAGGGAGGGGATGGGGGAGGGATGAGGAGGAGATCGTCACTTCTGTTCATTTGCCAACGCGTGCATGTGACACACCCGTGTACACTGCGCACGCACGCACGCGCACACACACACACACACACACACACACACACACACACACACACACACACACACACACACACACACATATAATACACACACGCGCGTGCGCGCGCGCGCGTGGGCGCGTGCACCATGAACTTACACACATACACAGTGTACACTGGAACGGGCTCACACACACACACACACACACACACACACACACACACACACACACGCACACACATACACACACGCGCACGCACGCACGCACGCACGCACGCACGCACGCACGCACGCACACACACGCACTCACACACGTAAGCACACATGCACACATACACACACACACACGCGCGCGCGCGCGCGCGCGCGCACGCACGCACACACACACATATAATACACACACACACGCGCGCGTGCGCGCGCGCGTGGGCGCGTGCACCATGAACTTACATACACACACGCATACATAAGTGTTTTTATTCTTTCGATCGTTTTATTTCTTCCCCTTCGGTAAATGTCATTTTGAATGCAAAGGAGGTGATTTAAAAATGAAACCCCAAGATCGAGTGAGGAAGGAAGGTTGAGAGAGAGAGAGAGAGAGAGAGGAGAGAGAGAGAGAGAGAGGAGGGGAGAGGGGAGAGGATGGAGGGTGTGGGAGAAAGACAGAGACCGATACCCTAGCCGATACCACACACAAACGCGGGTCATGGGGGCGCGGGGGGGGCGGGGGTGGGGGGGGGGGGGGGAGGGGGGGGGGGGGGGGAGGGCGTGTTGGGTGGGGATCGGGGGGGTGGGGCGGGGATGGGGTGTCATTTGAGGGGGAGGGGGGGATTGGGAGGGGAGAAAAAAAAAGGAGGGAGGGGAAGAGGAAGGTGAGCGAGAGACAGAGGGAGAGGGAGGAGAAGGAGAGGAGAGAGAGAGAGGGGAGGAGGAGACGACAGGACCCTACGATACGACAATAAACCGGGGGGGGGGGGGGGGGGGGGGGGGGGACAACAGGGGGGGGAGGGGGGGGGGGGGAGCGAGCAAAGAAAAGGACGATTCATGGGAGACAGAAGAAAGACATACATACTTCCAAACGACAGGGCCCCGCACACACAGATCGGGGGAGGGGGGGGGGGGGAGGAGAGCGAGGGAACAAGGAAACATAACACCCCGCACAACAGATCTGAAGAGCGCAGCGCGAAGAGTAGGCCTATGTGGAGTGGCCTATGGGAGTGAAAGGGTGAGATGTTGTATAGGTTGTTTTTGGGGGGTCATGCTGTGTTGTTGAAGATCTCGACTCCCAACCGCTGCTCTGTTCGAAGATCGTGGTTTGAGATACGTGTGTTGGGACAAAAAATGTGATCGTGTGCTGGGGCGTTGTGCGTTATATACAGCCTCTTTGTTGCATAAGCTCTGTTGCAAAAGTGATCGACTGGTTAACAAACAGAATGCGGCTGGGGAACATGGTGAGACGTTTAGTGTTTGGTTTGAAACAGACTTGTTGATTGTGGCTTGATCAGTAACGATAATTGTCACCTTCTTCCATGGATTTGTGTGTGTGTGTGTGTGGATGGTGTGTGTGTGTGTGTGTGTGTGTGTGTGTGTGTGTGTGTGTGTGTGTGTGTGTGTGTGTGTGCGTGAGCGTGCGTGCGCGCGCGCGTGTGCGCGCGTGTGTGTGTATGTGTGTGTGTGGGTCGTGAGGGGCTGTTCAAGTTTCACTGACATGAAGTGTTCAACGATTTCACGGATGGGTACAATATGAAGGTTTGAAAAAACTCACAGTTGTTGTGAGGTATTTTGTTTTCTCGTGTGTGAGTGTGCGTGCATGTGTGTGTGCGCACACACACACACACACACACACACACGCGCGCGCGCGCGCGCGCGCGCGCGCGCGCCAGAGAGAGAGAGAGAGAGAGAGAGAGAGAGAGAGAGAGAGAGAGAGAGAGAGAACAGAGTAGCTTGATTCTGGTCGTGTCTCTCAATGATTATAATTCTCATCCTAAAAGAAGGCATGATCATCGTTGTGTCAGTACTTTTCCTGCAGAACTCCCAAACTACGAGGGAAATTTGAAGATGAGCTGGGATGTGCTGCAAACAAGCCAGTCACTGATGCGTGGCGAACCTGGTAGCTACTCATTTGCCACAGATGTTTTCGTATGTTTTGAACAACGATTCTGTCAGCCCAAGCCAACGTGCGTTTTTTTTTTTTTTTTTCCTGTGCGAAACTGGTATTAGGGCGCTTCTCCGTCGCGTGCAATGAGTCACGACAGTATTGTCATGCAGGGTAAAGTGATAAACTTTTGCCTTAGAGAGAGAGAGAGAGAGAGAGAGAGAGAGAGAGAGAGAGAGAGAGAGAGAGAGAGAGAGAGAGAGAGTTTTTCAGCTACATCGTCCACGATACAAACTCCAACGCGAGATATGACAATAAATCGCAGCATGTACGCTTTGTAGAGATAAAATTCACACCTTTCAGGCAGCCTATTCGTGCGTGTAGTATGCAGTTTAAAAGCGGAGTTGATCTCAACTGAATTGGCTTTTTCCTCATTGAATAACAATAGCATGTACGTTTACTATTTTGAAATAATGCAGAACAGAGAAGGAGACAACGACAGACAGAGAGAGAGGGCAGAGGAATGGAACAGAGACGAGTTAAGTGTGTGTGTGTGTGTGTGTGTGTGTGTGTGTGTGTGTGTGTGTGTGTGTGTGTGTGAGAGAGAGAGAGAGAGAGAGAGAGAGAGAGAGAGAGAGAGAGAGAGAGAGAGAGTGAGTGAGAGTGAGTGATTCAGCAACAGAATCAGAAAATTGTCATATGCTCGTCAAAAGCCCCGATATTCGTATTCGTACTCCGCCCCCTTCCCCACTCATCTCGGTGAAACTCGGAACTGTCTCACGTTACAAATGGTCATTTGGAGGACAAGAGCTCCAAGTTAAACGCTCGATTTATATGAAGAAATTTTGAGATTTTTTTCCCCCCTCTTCAACATGAAGACACAGTAGTCAGATAATGCAAGAAACTACAACATTCTGAAAAAAAAAAAATGTCACGATGGAGGCACCTGTAAAATTCTGCAGTAGATTACATCGCGAAACATGAAACTAGAATACCGTTCAACACAGCGTTATGCAGCACAGTATAACACAAAGCATTACGCTAGACTGAACGCTGTGCGACATAATTCAACACAGTATAGGGCAGCATTATTCAATACATTACGGTAGAGTGAATGCAGTACAACATAACTCAACACTATTCTTTGCAACAGAGTGCAATGCAGAGCAACTTGATTCAACACAGTACATTGCGATCGATTGCAACGAAGCACAATACTATTCAACACAACACAGTCAAATAGATGTCAATGGAAAAGAATACAGTTCAAACGCAATACAATGTAGTATAACACAATGTTGTCCAGTAGAGTGTAAAGATGCGGCAAAACAACATAATCGACACAGTATATATGAATAGAGTGCAAGGCAGCTCAACACAGTAAACTGCAAAGGGGTGAATGCAATAAAAACATGAACACAGTATAGTGTAACAGGGTGCGACGATGCAACACAGCATAATCCAACGCAATGCAAAGCAGCACAACAACATTCAACGCAATGCATTGCAATGAAGTACAATGCAGTACATTACACTTCAACACAATATATATTGCCATAGCGTGTTGTGCATCACAGCATGATTCAATGCAACGCATTGTAATAATGTGCAAGAGTGTAGTGTATGTATAACGACATAATTCAACACTATACATTGTAATAAAATGCAGTGTAGCACAAAATAATCCAACACAACACGTTGTAATAAAGTGGAATGCGGCACAAGACAGCCGAACACAACACATTACAATAAAATTCAATGCGTTACAAAATATAAACGAACACAATAGATTACAGTTAAATAATCCTGTACAAATAATCACACGGCACAAGAAGCCGGTAAATAGATTACAGTAAACTGTAATCCTGTACAACATAATCCAGTACAATACATTGCAATAAGGTTCAGTGCTTTACAAAATAAACCAACACAATAGATTACAGTAAAGTGTAAGTCTGTACAACATAATCCAACACAATACACTGGAATATAGTGCAGTGCTTTACAAAATAAACCATCTCAATAGATTACAATAAACCTGTAATTCTGCACAACATAACCCAACACAATACGTTGTAATAACGTGCAATGCTTTATAAACTAAACCAAAACAATAGATTACAGTAAACTGTAATTCTGTACAACATGATCCAGCACAATACATTACAATACAGTGCAGAGTTGCATAATTTTCTGTGGCCCAGTACCGTGCAATGCTCGAAATCTTTTTCACCGTAAACATACCGCTGACACTGGTGACAGATTCGATCGTGAATGCTTGGCCCAACGACTCGCACACACAAAGAACACAACACAACACAACACACACACACACAAGATGCGCGTCCGTTCTCTCTCTCTCTCTCTCTCTCTCTCTCTCTCTCTCTCTCTGTCTGTCTCTCTCTCTCTCTCTCTCTCTCTCTCTGTCTTTCACACACACACACACACACACACACACACACACACACACACACACACACACACACACACACACACACACACACACACACACACACACACACACACACACACACACACACACACACACGTGCGTACTCACACGAATGTTTAAAAAAAAAGAAAACAGCCAGGAACAAACCAAGGTGGATTAATCAAACGTTGCGCTGTGTTCGCATGGCAGAATAAAGCGCTCCATAGTCTTTACGCCTCTTGTGATTACCCACCAAGAAAGGAAATCGTCCAGAAGTGATTCAAAGTACTTCGAACACGGAACGATTTTGTTCTCGTCTCACGAACGCTTCCTTCTCAGACTTTTGCTCTTTCTAACAAGAAGAAGAAGAAGAAGAAGAAGAAGTGACTCTGGGTATTCCACAACGTAGTGGACAGTGGTGGTCCCACCTCCAGAGATTCGTCCTGGACGTTCCACGAAGAGAAACCGTTTGAAGAGCGCGCTCTGAAGGACCCGGCACCGTCTCCATGCTGCCCACGGACAGCCTGAATCTGGCGCTGCAGACAGATACCTTCGTCATGAGGCAGCAGTCGGTGTCCCTCCTGCCCGCCATCCTCTCCCCTCCCTCCCTGGGGTCGTTGGAGATGTCCCTGAGTCCCCTGCTGCCCCTCAGTCCGGTGAGCACCCACGCCCCACGCCGCCCTTGAC
>JADBJO010002141.1:182500-187500 GCA_016801955.1 Conus betulinus | reverse complement strand
GCGTTAACCTCACGACGTACGTGTGCGTGTGTGTCTCTGTGTCTGTGTGTGCTGACCCATGTGATGGTATGTGTACATACGAGGAAACATGTGAACATGGTTTTCTTCCGCTGTGCGCAATGTATGTCATGGAAAGAGAGTATTTTATACATAAGTGAAGCTTGTCTATACCCTAAGTGCTTAACATGGGCCTACAAATACATGAGTAAATCTTGTCTATATCCTAAGTGCTTAACATGGGCCAACTGTACATGGGCTATGTGTGTCTGTACCCTGAGTGCTTACCATGGGCCTACAAGACATGAGTGAATCCTGTCTGTAAGTCCTTAACATTGCCTACAATACGTGAGTAAATCTTGTCTGTAAGTGCTTAACATGGGCCTACAATACGTGAGTAAATCTTAACTGTAAATGTTAACGTGGGCCTACAATACATGAGTGAAATTTGTCTGAATGTGCTTAACATGGGCCTACAATACGTGAGTAAATCTTGTCTGTATGTGCTTAACATGGGTCTACAATACATGAGTAAATCTTGTCTGTATGTGCTTAACATGGGTCTACAATACATGAGTAAATCTTAACTGTAAATGTGTGGGCTACAATACGTGAGTAAATCTTGTCTGTATGTGCTTAACGTGAGCCTACCTGATGGATCTGGCAGGAGTGTGGTCACGGGTGGACGTCGATGAAGGGCCGGGTGATCTTCTGGTTCCACTTGAACTATGCTGCCAACTCGGGCTACGTGCTCTTCAAGCTGTACGGACAGCAGTGCCAGAAGTGCAACAACGGCAAGTTCGAGCACGCCATGTGGTACCCCGAAGAGGTGGTCAAGGTGAGTGATCTGCCAGGATCGCGTGTGAAGGTTCTGCGAGGTGAGGTTTGACGAGAGAGAGAGGGGTGGGAGTGGAGGAAGGGGAGGTGGAGAGGGGAAGGAGACTTAAAGAATGACTCGCTGGTTATTCTTGTGAGGTTTAAGAAAAAAAAAATTTCGGTATGCTTCTCAGGTTTTTTCGGACTTCTCTTTCTTTTCCTGCCCTCACTACTCCTCTGTCTGTCTGTCTGTCTGTCTCTCTCTCTCTCTCTCTCTCTCTCTCTCTCTCTCTCTCTCTCTCTCTCTCTCTCCCTCTCTCTCTTTCTCAATGGGCGCTACTCACGGCGGTGGCCAAACGATACCGCAAAGCTGATCACAAGTCAGACAGTAACAGTGGGATAGGATGGAATAAGATCAAATACGCACACGTTAAAAAAGACTTTGTTATGTGCAATAAATGAAGGGCAAGATTGGAGAACCGTTCACTTCGTCAAGAATAGAGGGGAAGTGTTGCTACATGCATGTACCAGACACTACTAGACACTGATGTTGGGGCTCTGTCCAATACGTCTCTGTGGAGAAGATCTGGCAGTGGAGCACATGGTGAAAGCTGAGTGGGTATCCTCTCCAGACTGTCCCTATGAATAGGAAGATCAAGAAACGTAACGTGTGATGAAGTTAAAGCTGGTGCTCTGTCCGGCACATCCATGTGACAGAAAAGTCAGACGACGGAGCACGTGCTGAAAACTCCCAAAAGTTTCGGATTTTCCCATTCTCCGATGACGCAGCTCGTGTGGTAGTTGAAATTGTCTCCTCTCCAATCTGCCCCCTTGAACAGGAGGAGCCAACGACGCAGCACGTTCTGATTTTTGAAATTATTTCCTCTTCAATCTGTCTATTTCAATAGGAGATCTGATGATGAAGAACGAGCTGTTTATTGAAATTATTCCCGCTTCAATCTCTCCCTCTTGAGCAGGAAGATTTAATGATGGAGTACATGTTGATTAATGAAATTATTTCCTTTTCAATCCGTTCCCTTGAATAGGAAGATCCGATGATGGAATGCGTACTGATAGCTGAAATTATTTTCTTTTCAATCTGTCCCGTTGAATAGGAAGATCTGATGATGGAATACGTAGTGAAAGCTGAGATGATTTCCTTTCCATTCTGTCTAATTGAATACGAAGATCTGATGGTGGAGTACGTGCTGATTATTGAAATTATTTCCTCTTCAATCTGTCCCCTTGAACAGGAAGATCTGATGATGGAGTACGTGCTGACTATTGAATTGATTTCCTCTCCAGTCTATCTCCTTGAATAAGAAGATCCAGTGACGGAATACCTGTTGAAAAATGAACTGGTGCCATGTCCAACCAGCCCCCTTGACTCAGAAGACCAGACAGCAAAGGATGTGCTTGAGGCTGAAGTGGTGTCCTCCTCAACGTGTCCCCGAAGACAAAGAGATCAGAGAGGGGCACTACGTGCTTTGAAGATATCCTCTTAGCATGCAGCTGGACAGGGAGAGTTCGTGTCACCAGAGACTCCACAAATGACAGAACTACATGGCTGCCGACAGAGAGACGGACAAGATGGCCGCTGCCACCATCATAACTTGACTGTGCTGCCAGTGAACACCACGAAGAAAATTTTGAAAAAATCATCCACAGTATTGGTGGGGTGCTGACTGCTCCATCAGGGCAAGGAAAGGCGCTGCATAGAGAGGAGGCCAAGTGGATGATGACACGCGTGCCCAGCGAGCGAGAGATTTCAGCGTTCGCGGCTCAAGTCTCCCAAGGAGCTTTCACCCCTCCCCCCGCTTCCTATCCTTTCCACTGGATCTTCAGTGATGATCAGAATGCTAGTCTTCCGGACGAACTGGAGACAGCGTGCTGTCAGTGCACATAAAAGAGCCCACTCCAGCATGGAAGCTGATCCTTGCTAAAAGCTGTGAGAAATCCACTTGCATCAGTAAACGGCTAAAAACGTTCTGTCTACCAAAATGCGTCAGCATTGAATATCTTGGATTGCTTGTTTATCTGATTTTTAATGAAATGTAATTAAGCGTAGTTTATTTATTTTGTTCGTTTCATTGGTTGGTTTGGACATAGTTAGTTGGCTAGGTTTCTTTGGTTGTTTTGACATCATTGTCTCAATCTGACAATAACAAATAAATGATATCAAAGTCTAATTTCAAAACTGTTCTTAATGCATTCAGCTTGGCCTGTTGCATAAGTGATTCAGGAAAGGAAAAATGTACAGCCTTAGCCAGGGCGGATGAAAAGCCAAAGTTTCTGCTCCCTTTCCCCTATAACTGCCCTAAGTTTGAAAAGGTATTTCTTGTGGCCCGTCCTTTTTGTACAGAACGTTTTGAATCACATAGTCCATGGTTTTATTTGATTTCAGATTTGCACAATGCCTGTACTTTGGTCTTAATAAGGCAAATTCCCCCTATCCTCCGCACATTTTTAAGGTATTCATATATAATCGCAATGGCTGACGTCTTTTTAGCTTCCTCTCCCTCCTCCTCTCTTATTGTCCGAAGTTTTGATGTTACATTCCCAAGTTCGAATCCATACATGTTACCTGTCCTTCCTACAGGTTATAGGGAACGTGTATAACCGCGTGGGCCAGTGCTATTACGGTTTCGTTCGCCCTCCACTGAGGATAGACCGGCGGCAAGGCAAGCCCCGGAACCAGCATAACGCAGAGCTGTGCCAGGCCTGCAAGGAAGGGCTCTGCAAAGAGGAGTGGACGGTGACCACCCCCTGAACGGCTCCCGTCTTCCTGTCTTCCAGACCGCCTTTGCCGTCGGCCTGAAGCTGAACAACAGATCAAAACGAAACAAAAACATATCAAATGACTGTGAGAATTGCTTTAATGATGTAACTCAACAATCAGCTGAAGTGAATGATCCATGAAATTTAGTTCATTCTGGTTATTTTCTGTTCTGTTTTATTTCACTTATTCATGCATTTGACCACATGTCTGAAACGGAAAGCTATTGCTGTAATGGCCAAGTATGATTCAGTCCGACAAGAATTACCGAGGATAACACTGGCCAAAATCATTATCAAGAACTATTCAGTTCGAAGGGGCAGGATGATTCAGTCTTAAGGGAAAACATGGCTCCAAATCAGTCAGTCTCAGGAGCCAACAAGAATTCAAAAGAATAGGGCCAAGCATTATTCTGTGATTATGGGAATGGCTGGTGGTTATCGGATTCTAAGGAAAGATCCAAGGATATGCTATTTTAAGCGAGGGGGTCAGTAACCATATGGGAAATGCAAGAAAGCATTCCATTCTAAGCGTGATCTCCACTGATCTTTCAATATTGAAAGGAAAACACCAGGAATTATCTGCTCCCAAGGTTGATTCCCGTAGGGCTTCCGGTATTAAAGAGAAAATACCATGTATCACGCGTTCAGTGATCATGCACCCGATCAGTGAACATACAGTCTTAATTGTAATGGCCAGGTGTAATACCGTCCTCAAGGAAAGGCCCAATTTTCATTCGGTCTTGCAGAGATTCCCCCCAACCGTTCAGTAGAAGAGCGATGATAAAAACCATTCAGTCTTAGAGAGATCGCCGAAGACCATTCAGTCTTAGAGGGATGACCAAGGACCATTCAGTCTTAGGGGGATGGCCAAGGACCATTCAGTCTTAGAGGGATGGCCAAAGACCATTCAGTCTTAGAGGGAAGGCCAAGGACCATTCAGTCTAAGAGGGATAGCCAAGGATTATTCAGTCTTAGAGTATGGCCATGGACCATTCAGTCTTGGAGGAATGGCCCACAGTCTCAGAGGGATCGCCCAGGACCTTTCAGTCTTAGAGGGATGGCCAACAGTCAGAGCGATGGCCAGCGACCATTCAGTCGTAGATGAAAAACCACGAACAATTATGGGATTGCCAAAGACAATTTAGGCTTACAGTTTCAGAGGATGGTTAAGGATCACTCAGTTTTTTTAGAGGGATAGTGAAGGCACATTCATTCTAAGACTACTGCGAAGGACCATTCAGTCTTAGATTGTGACCAAGGACTATTAAGTCTTAGTGGGATGGCCAAGGACCATTCAGTCGTAGAGGGATGGCCAAGGACCATTCAGTCTTAGAGGGATTGCCAAGGACCATTCAGTCTTAGAAGGATGGCCAAGGACCATTCAGTCTGAGAGGGATGGCCAAGGACCA
>JADBJO010002141.1:170000-177500 GCA_016801955.1 Conus betulinus | reverse complement strand
TCTTGCATTTCGACAGGTTTATTTTATTTTATTTTTTTGAGCGTGAGATTAGTATACAAAAGGAAAAACTAACTATGGTTTTGTGAACGAAGGACCATCCGATGTGTGTGAAGAGAGTATTATACAGTGTTTTTGTCTTTTTCTGCTCCTTCATATCTCGGCTTAAAACAACGAAGTTCAAAATTGGTGAGATTTTCGGTGTGTTTATCCCATTGTTGAGGCTGTCACATTCCGTCGTCAGACATAATGTCAGACACACCAGTGTGCATCTGAAACTTTATTTGGTTTTTGTTCTTGTTGTTTTGTGATCCGTTCTATGGCCATACGATTGTCACCGCTTCCACGAAAATTTGAGTGTAGTTCAACGTGCGCGCAGGATTTTTCCTTTAAGGGTCTACTATCGAGATCGGCAATAATTTCTAGGCTGGACAGGATTTACCAACTGTTTGACAGATGGCAAAAATGAAACACTTGAATCGGTTTTGATCAAGACATTACGATCCATCAAAGCGGGCACTTTCACCTGTAGCCAAGAATAAAGGGAGTAACCAGACAAATCTTGGCGTTGCTCTTAAATGCCTCTTAAATACGACGACAGGAGCGTATATCGAACGAGTTGGCTGCTGGATTCGAGTCAGATCAATCCACCCGATCTAGCTCTCCACTCAATCTTGCGATGATTATTGAGTAGGCCTAGACATATCGACAGCAGTCGATGAGGCTTTAGCAAGAACGTTTTCTATTGTAGTCGTCTCTGTGGAAATGGGAAGATCTTACGTACTAAAGAGATTACATCATTGTTATTGTCTCAACAACACGCGTTCTCGACGATGCCAGACAAAGGGCAAGTGCCATAGATCTAATTTTGGTCTCCAGCGACCTCCTGTGACTAGAATGGCGCGGTGAGATATTGAACAACCATCATGGGTCTTTTTTAAGTGAAGATTTTATTTATTTCATTAACATTAGAAGAACGCAGTCAGCCCCTACAAATGACGTCACAGTTTCAGTCCAGTTTCTGTTCTAATTTTTAACAGGTAAGCGAAAGCAGTGTTTTTCTTCATTGAATTTTTACGGCGAACTTTTTTTTTTTTTTTTCGAAATGAACTCTGCTGCAGTTACACCACATCCTGACCAGTTTTCATCAAAACATGACCAGTCTTGAGAGCATACCTTTATTGAATGCGATCACATGAAGGATCTTGGTTTAAAGCGTCGTCCGAAGGACCCGGAAGAAAAGCTGGAGTCCGCACGTATGTAGACTCTGAAAGGAAAATATTTGCAATGAATTGAAAGATTAAAGCAGCTAATCTCCATCCAGTAGGATAACATCTGCAACTTTTGAATAATTATAGCTGTTATCTATTATCACCAGAAAAAAAACAACAAAACATCTGCAGCGAAGTGAATAATCATGCGGTTGGAATCTCTTTACATCAGAAAAACATATGCAGCAAAGTGACCCATAAGGGTAGTTATCTCCATATAAAGTCATCTGTATTACAGTGGATTAGTATGGCAGTTCTCTCCTTCCAACCAAGACGACACCTACGGTGCAGTGACTAATCCTGGCGGTTATCCCGTTCCGCCAAAAAGTCATGTGCCATGAACAACTATGGCAGTTAGTCCATCTCATTTCTCCGTTAAAAAAATCTGCTGTACAGTGGACAATATGGCAGTTATCCCCTTCCAGTTGAAAGGCATAAATGCGTCAATGAAGCGAATATTACTGCAGTTGTATCCTTCCACCAGAAAGACACCTTCGTGCAATGAAGTGAATAATTATGACACTTACCTCCTTCCAGCAAAAAGACGTCGGCAGTGAAGAGAATGATTATGACAGTCGTCTGCTTCCACAACAAAGTCCTCGCAGTAAAGTGATTGATTATGGTTGTAATCTCTTCCCACCAGAAATTCGCGGTGAAGTTAATGATACAGCAGATATCCCCTTCCACCAAAAAGTTCTATGCAGTGATATACTAACTATGCAATTATCTCCTTCCACCATACACCCCTCTACAGTAAAGTGAATAACTATGCAATTATGTTCTATCACCATAAAGTCATCCGCTGTAAAGTGAATGATTATGCAACCATCTTCTTCCACCATAAAGTCCTCTGCAGTAAAGTGAATAACTATGCAACTATCCCTTCGACCATAGAATTCTCCAGTAAAGCGAATAGCTATATAATAACCTCCTTCCACCATCAAGTTCTTCAGGAAAGGGAATGGGTATGAAATAAGTGTCTTCCACCATAAAGTTCTTCAGTATGGTGAATAACTATGCAACTACCTCCTTCCACCGCAAAGTTCTTCAATAACGGCAATAGCTATGCAATAATCTTCTTTCATAAAGAAGACTTCTGCAGTAACGTGAATAGTTGTGAGCGTGGCCTGCTTCGACCAGAGGGGCGTCTGTGGTGAAGTGAATAATTGACAATGATTTCCTTGCGGTCCGTCGATGCCTTCTACGAGATTCACGAGCCGGTTTCTTGTGTAGTCGATTGCGGGTCAAGACTGACAACTTCTCAGGATGAACAGAGGATGGCAGTGCACCCGCAGTGTTCGTGTCTGTTTAGGAAAAGTCTCAGGCTTGTCACCCTTATGGGCTTTCAACATGAAGCCCAGCCTGATGTTTTATCTTCTAGTCCCCTTTTGGGCGTTTGGAATACAATAATAATCAACACCTAAAATATCACTAAATTGCTGCAAACTAGTCCAAACAAAATAGAAAAATTAACACATTAACAAATTGCTTTAAAAAGAAAAGACTTGTTTACAGAAATTTTTGCCCTGGTAGACAACATACACACTTGCCACGTTTTGCAGATTACTTTCATTGTGCTTTTTTTCCCTAGTGCGAAAGAAGGTGCACAGGCTGAGCATCAATAAGCACGATCGGTTTTTTTTTCTTGCATCTCTGCCAATTTTGAATTACTGCATTTTCACGGTCGATTTTTCCTTGTAACTGGTCAATTTTGAATTACTGTATTTTCTGGAGTTTCTAAAGACGAAGTGAAAGTGTGGTCTCCAGTATCTTCCGTTTGACATCTGTAATTGATGATTACCACAAACAAAACTTTGTTAAATTAATCAAAAATATGTGTATAACTCAGTTTTTCTTTCTTTTTTTTTTCGTGTACGCAGGCTGGTAGTCCATCGGATACTCCCTGTATAAACAGGCAAGGATTACCACCCCTCCCCCCATCTACCCAACAAAGGGAGTGGAGCTTTATGTGTATGACCGTTTTTTTTTTTATCCCGCCATTAAGGCAGCCATACTCCAACTTCGGGAAAGCGAGTTGTGAAATACTTTTAAAAGTGAGTTTTAATGTTTCTGTCAAACACTCACATTACTTGTTTCAAATGATTTTCACCGAGACTGAAGACGTAAAAATTTGGAAAATGTATTATATCTGTGTATGCCAACAAATCTCCGAGTGTGTGTGGAAGAATCATAAGTACATCGTGGGGTGCATGATTACATTTATGGCATTCTACCAGTGCCAAAAGCAAGATGATTTGTAATGTCTCATGAAAATTACGATTGTTGTGGACGTAACGTTTCGTCCGAGTCAGAGATAGAAATACGATTGTTGATGTCCTCGATCCTAGAATCAATGGGGAAAATATGGATATTGCCGTATTGTTATTGTTCTTTTCGTTATTATTTTGTTATTAATTACTAATATCAGCATCATGTGTTATCATTATTTCTTATTAACATGATCGTTAATATATGAATACACGTTTGCAATAACGATAAAAGTGTTACTATTGTTGTAAACACATATTATTGTTTTTTGTTATCAGCAACTATCTCCCATAACATAAGCCTTCGTCGGAAGAACAGGGAGACTTTGGTGAAAAAAAAAAAAAAAAGCCAACACCCCCTGATAAACATGTACAGTATTTTACATCAGAAATATTAACGCCATTTTCTCACAACAGAGATTTTTCCTTTTCAGATTGTTGTTGAATTCAAAGGTTGACAGCTGGGTTTTGGCAAGTTTGCTGTAGGCCCTCCAGATGACCTAGCCTCATAAGATGGTTGGTCAGTTCATCAATACAATCGATGTTTTACTTTTTTTTAACCTTGTGTTGTATATACATACATATTGGGGAGGCGCTTGTACGTTTTGTGATGTGTTCAAAAATGTGATTTGATGTATATGTATATATCTATCAATCTTCATTCATATCTTTGAAATAAACTTTATTTTCTACAAACTTGCACTGTGTGTGTTTTTGGTGTGTCTGTTTGAACGTATATTATCCCCCCCCCCCCCCCTCTCTCTCTCTCTCTCTCTCTCTCTCTCTCTCTCTCTGTCTCTGTATATGTCTGTCTGTCTGTATCTGTCTATCTCTCTCTCTCTCTCTCTCTCTCTCTCTATATATATATATATATATATACGTATACAAAGAACACACACACACACACACACACACACACACACACACACACACACACACACACACACACACACACATATATATATATATGTATTTGTATGTGACTGCCCCTCCCCCGAGCGTATGCACTGCGGGGCTTGTGAATATGCATGTATGCCTACATCTCATTCAAAAGATCGAATTTCATCGAACAAGGGTCCACATTTAGAAAGCACAGTTGCGCGTTTCATACTATTGAAAAAATGATGAGCGGTCTGAGAGCCGCCGATTTGTCAACAAATCGGCGAGTGCCAAATCGGCGGCTCCCACGGGCCACGTTTGTCTTCCGCAAGAGAAGCGAGAGCCAAGCTGTGCAAAGAAACGGACAATAGGCGTTAATGCTTTTTAACATTAATGGATACCTCTTCGAATACTTGCTCTCAACTCTAAACTCTCCGCAGTCTTCACATAACTGCACACGAAGTTTGGAGGAAAAAAAAAACAACAACAACAAAGAAACAAGAAAACATTTAGGCCTGCAGATATTCATAATAAGCACACTCCATTAAAAACTTTTAGAGTAGGCCATGTTCCAGACCACAGAGGTACCGCATAGAATTCCATGAGGTGGGCTCTCTCCGAGACCGCCCAGAGGAACTGTGTTATGATGAAGAATCAAGCATACTCGGAAATGCAACAGACTAAAAGCGGGAGGAGAAAAATACAGAGACTCATTCTTTAATGAGAATCCCAAACCAGTCTTGCAAGCAACTAATGAAAGAGCTCACTAACAATCATCTGTAGTCAAAGACGTATTGATTGAACAGCTAAGTATCCACTTCTGCATTATACCTCATAAACTTGTCATTACAGATTGCTCAAAGTCTTATGACTTTCAGAAACTTAATTTTTACGTGTGATAAAAACATCACACATGAACGTGATTGAATCGGAAGTCTTACTGTATTCCGTGCACTTTAAACAATCGGGAACCTATTGAAGTAGATGACATTGCAGTAAATCCTCAAGCTCCTAGCCCCAGTGATTACAGTCACATTAATCTATATCTTCAATCTATGCACTGGGGAAATGTTTTTCTTATATAAAAAAAAAAAAGCTTGAGCTATCCTTATTGTCAAGTCAAATGTCAACCAAGTTTCTGCTTACAACAGACCTAATTCAATATTTTCCACCTTTTCAAAACCATTCGAAAAGTATAAAAACACTGTTTGCCAGTTAACACATGCCAGTTTCTATATCATAGGCAACCCGGTTTTCAACGAAAAAACATTCATGCCATACAACAACAATTAACCTTGTTGATGACTGGCTATACGACATCAACAACAATAGATACTGTGGGGTACAATTTGTCAATTTCATAAAAGCTTTCGATGTGGCTGACCATAACCTTCGAAAATTAGAAGTATATGACTTATCCATATCAGCCTTACGCTTTTTCATTCATATGTAACAAAAGAAAACCGAATGTGCAGATGGCTACAACCGTCTCCACATTTAAAATCCTTCACTGCGGTGTTCCCCAAGGCTAATCTTAGATCCCGTCTCTTTTACAATTTACATCTTTCGCTTTACATAAATATCCACACGAGCTATTAGCATATCATACAACAATGTACCACATCACTTTGATATTAGTACAGTCTTTGCAAAGACTTAATTAAAAAAAAGAAGTGATACTGATGTGACAAAATGGACTTAACTCGATCACACGATACTGCACCCTCGAAAAACAGCATCACAACTGGCAAAAGAAAGAAAAGAAAAGAAAAAAAAGGGGTGGGGGGATGGGGGGAGGGGGGGGGGGGGCAACATTTTATAATAATATTCCCTTCAATAAAACTTGGGGTCAAATCTGCGCGACAGGTTCCATGAAGTTGTAGTATACCTGCTGATGACAGCACCAGTGTTGGAATCCTCATATCACTTCCCTGTGTTAAAAAAAAAATTCCCAAAAGTCTTCAACCGCCAGAACCACTTTCTCTCGATTACCACTGCTGAGTCGGCATAAATGTGCACTCAAACAAGTCCTAAAAAGATTCAATGCTCATCTTGCGATTCAACAGCCATCTTGCGCCGAATATGAGAAGATAAGTATTTACTCGTTCGTTCTTCGTTTTCATTGTCCTGAATACTGTTTGTTTTACCTGAAGAAGACCTAGGAGGTCGAAACGCGTCGTTTTTCGTCTTGTAATTCGTTTGTCCATGCCATCTGGCGGAGTTACTTCAAATAATTTTAAAGATTTTCCTTAAAAAAAAAAAAAATCTGTTTTCGAATAATCTGACCATAGATTACTTCGCATTCTTCCCTTAAGACGCAAAACAGATTATGACATGGCACTCATAATCAATGCGATTCTGACTGGACAACAAATCCAGCTGTTGTTGTGTGTGTACATGTGTCAGGTACACACTGCATAAGCAAGCTTGGAACAACCTTGTTTGTGGATGTCTCCTTTGTTATGCGTGCCCTGTGTTAGCATTTCTGCAAGGCGGTTTGATGTTGTTAGCAGCAATCGTTTAGCATTATGGGCTTGTTGTTAGAGCTCAGTATTCATTGTCCTAGATATTGACTTTTTTTTGCCTGAAGAAGACCCAAGAGGTCGAAATGCATCGTGTTTTGTCCTGTAATCTGTTTGTCCGTTTTGTCTGCGGAAATTATATCTTTCCTCTTTTTAAAAAAGAAAAAAATCAGTATATACCGTTGGAGCGCTAAAAAGTCCAAAATCATCACTACAGATTAGCTTTTCTTTCGGCATGTACTCATCAACAAACAGTCATTAGTTTGTCGATTTATTTATTTGACGCCTTCAAACTTCGATCCTTTGTGTTATCTTAGGATAGTCTCTAAATAGATGTGAATGATGTTGGTGTGCAGTTCTGGTGGTGTGGTGCTTCAATGATTACATTTTCTGGCACCTCTTCATGAGGTGCAATGGCCTAAATACAAATATCACACCTCTCTCTCTCTCTCTCTCTCTCTCTCTCTCTCTCTCTCTCTCTCTCTCTCTCTGCACTCAAGGGTCGGTGGCACAGGGGAGATAACTTCAGTACGCGTGTTGGCTTTCACTATGCAGTGTTATAAC
>JADBJO010002141.1:162500-167500 GCA_016801955.1 Conus betulinus | reverse complement strand
TGCAAGCTCCACTCCATTACGAACGAGGACGACTTCAAGGGTATATTTGACGTCGAGACACGGCTGAGATGGATGAACGCCAACAACTTCAGCACCATGCTCACACAAAATCTGTCACCTCATCCAAGAGGAATACCTGAAGGAGAGCCACATAAAACTCAGAGACTGGTCCAGAGACAACGAAGACACCAAACCTGCAGATCAGGCAGATAAACAACGAGAATCGAGGAGATCAACAGACTGGTCCTGGGGAATCACCTGGGACCACAAGAACTGGCTCTCGACATTTTATACGTCATGAACTGTTGCTAAAAAAAAAAAAAAAAAAAAAAAAAACTCTCGTCTTCCAAGGACCTAGCAACACTGGCAAAACAATGCTCGTCAGTCTCATCACGAAACCAACGCTCTGGGATCATGTCGACAACAACCAAAAACTTCCCTCCGCTGACTGCATCAACAAGCGTGTCTTGTTTCACGACGAGCCAGAGATAAACCAATCAGTGGCTCAACAGTACAAACAGGTTCTGGGAGGAGAGGTGACCAGAGTAAACGTCAAATACAGGAACCTCACCACAATGAAGAGAACGCCCGTGATCACCGGCACAAACCGCAGCCTCTGGAAATGGTGCACATCCGAAGAACAGCCACTACGCAACAGATGCAAGATCTTCAAGTTCACAGCACAGTACACTAACAACTTGGACAGAGACCTCACCAGCCATGACCTCTTGAACTGGCTTGAAGCACACATCGACGAGGAAACCCTGTGGCTGCCTTTCAGTCATGTCCACAACGAAACGGGAACCAAGCGGAAGCTGGACTTGGGGTGGTAGGGGGGGGGGGGGGGGGGGGGGGGGGGGGGGGGGGGGGGGGGGGGGAGGGGAACCTGCACCACGACGAGAACAGACGAAGGCAATGACACGTAACAGACAGACTGGCTACGACATGACTGACCAAGAACGGAACGACATGGACTACATGTGAGACGGAGAATTTGAACTCTACTATGACCAGACCAAACAAAGAGTTCAAGACTGCAAGAACAGTACAATGCTTATCTGACGTGTACAGAGCCGACACAGACATAGACAAGGACGACACCGACGAACTGACCATCTGCAGTAAGAATGTGACAAACGTCACCATTCAGGATGACATGTACGGGCCTCTACCGAATAAAGCCAAGTTGACGAAAGACGAGACAGTTACCTGACTGACAAGGACGCAGAATGAATGCGTGCGGGCAAGTCCAAACTTGTCAAACTTTTCTCTGTCTGTACATGTTAGCTGGCTGTTGAATAAAAACGCTAACATGCAAAAGAGAACTGACTGGCCCAAAAACTCCTTTAAAAGTGAGGTGATCACTCTCGTTGCTCAGAGTCATGCCTGGAGTAGACCCAACAACTTCGGCTAGCACTAAGCCAAACAA
Organism: Conus betulinus; assembly: GCA_016801955.1. Taxonomy (NCBI): domain Eukaryota; kingdom Metazoa; phylum Mollusca; class Gastropoda; order Neogastropoda; family Conidae; genus Conus; species Conus betulinus. The sequence continues at coordinate 166,071 of JADBJO010002141.1, read as the reverse complement.
CTATGTCACCAAAACGTTCAAGAGAAACTTCATATCTGAAGTTGAGAATCACGATACAGCTGCAGTGTTCTATGGCAACGATGGTCATAGTCACAGGAACGACCTATGCGCTATACCTCTGTCACATCTACAGAACTTTGTAGTGGGCAGCGTATGGTACAAGCACGCAAGACAGTACGCAGCATGGAGACACAGCTAACACTGAAATCAAGTTTTCCAATGGCCAAAGTTATGAAAGTAAACCAACAACCACCGGAGAAACTTGGTGCCATCACTCGTACCAAACAACCAAGTGTACGTGAGAGTACATATGGACAAAAGTCAAAGATTCAGTAACCCTGAAAACTACGTGAAGCTGTGGGACGTCAACACAGAAGAAGAGCAACATGGAGGCTGGACAGTAGCAGAACAAGAATTAACTACGGAAACCATCAGACTGCCAGAAATAACATGGGGCTCAAGATCCGATCCATTGTTCGGATACACAGACAGACACAACCCACCAAGCGTAGTATGCAGACCAGGACAAGGCAATCCAATTAACTTCAAATGGCAAAAAGCAACCATTGACGACAGCAACTGGATGTTGCTCGGTTGGCCTGACTGGATGCTACGCAACAGCTTCAACGAAGAGTTCCACGCAGAAGGAAAGGTCGGCGGCTGGGACACAAAACTAGCCAGAGTATACGGAAGAGCATCACCTATGCAGTTCGTCACTCCAAGATGGCTACACATGGAGACGAACTGGCCTTTCTATCAGCCTAACAAGACAGACACTCACAGAACTTGGATTCCATCTGTCAACCCTGCAACACAGACCCTGGACACTTCGGAAGGATGGTTTCCACAACAAACAAAAGTCGTCGCCAGCTCCCAACGTCCAATTCCAAACGTCCTGCTGTACTTACCAACACGTACGACGACAGTGGCAACCTCATTCACCACAGGTAGATGCTTGTTCCTGTTGTTCACTTAGCGTCCCGTTTGTTTGTTTGTTTGAACATTATTTTCATGATGTTAATCCATTCTTGTCGCTTTCTTCAGCGCGTCCTTGGGTTTTTTTTTTTGTTTGTTTGTTTTATAAAACTTTCACGTATTATGTTTTTGGCAGTGTCTATTTTCATGTTTATACAACATTTTCATCTTTGTTAACCGACATCATTGATTCTTCCAACTCACAAAAATCAACGTGACCTTTCCGCTTTGCGAAATGCCATCTAGCCCTGGTTGTATAGCAAGCAATTTGCCCTTTGTCTTTTCTCCAATGGCTCGTATTTTTTCATTATTTGATTTCAGTTTTGTGTTATCATTAAAAGTTAGTTTTTTTTTTCTCTATCTGAATAATTCATTTCTGTTATGAGAGTTATTTTCCATCTATTCCTCTGTGTGTGTGTGTGTGTGTGTGTGTGTGTGTGTGCGTGTGTGTGTGTGTGTGTGTGTGTGTGTGTGTGTGTGTGTGTGTGTGTGTGTGTGTGTGTGTGTGTGTGTGTGTGTGTGTGTGTGTGTGTGTGTGTGTGTGTGTGTTGTAATGCTCAGTATTCAGTTGTCTTTTATCCTGTTTACATCCGTACAACGTCAAGAAATAGTTGGTGCGGGAAAGGAATCTACACTGCAGATTAAAGCGAAGAACCCAGTTTCAATTCCACGCAATTTAAATCAAAATTCGCAGAAAGCAGTAAATGCATTCACTCGGGAAAACTGAGTACAATGACTCTCGAGACCTCACACTGTGCTAGCGGATCATCCTTCTCCTGCCTGCTTATGAACATCCCAAGACAAAATAAGCAGGAATATCACTGAATTTTATTGTATTCCTAAACTAGTTTAGCTCACGAGCCATGATACTGACAGTTGCGAGACATGATGCACGTGCAAGGCTTGACGCTTCCCTTGTTCAGAATGGTACTGTATTAAAGAACCGTTGGTTAGGACTGAAACGAGACCTACGTATAAGAGGCCCTTGGACACTGTTGTATGATGTTTGACTATTCATCAGAAATAAAACAAAATGAACAACAGATATGGGCGAAAAGCAGCAACAGACTTTGCACAAACAACAAGTGACATGTACATACTACAACAGATACGCACAAACAACAACACACTTGCATAAACAAGAGACAGTTACGAAGAACAAGAAACGTATACAAACAACAGCTGACATGAACATACAACAGACATGCACAAGCAACAAAAGACTTGAATAAACAACCGCAATAACAGACAAATACGAACAACAACGGACATGCACATGCATCAGTAAAAGCAATGTATACGTACAACACATTTGTACAAACAACACGGACATTTTCAACGAGAGACATGTACAAACAACTGACATGCCAAAAAATAACGCAAGCAACAGCCACAGATACATATCTATATCTATCTATCTACCTACCAACCTACCTACCTACGTACCTACCTTTCTCTCTCTCTCTATCTCTCTCTGTCTCTATCTATCTTAGAAATAACAGTACAAACATCTGTAGACTGTATAGACATTTGCAAGTATGACAAGCATACATGTACAAATACAGACATGTTAAAGAAAAAGAAAGAAAGAAAAAAAAAAAAAAAAAAAAAAAGACACACAAACTTTGAATTTTGAAATACACAATGTGTGTGATGATCTAGACGGATATCATATGTTCGTTTGAATGACCTTCATTAATAAAGTTTGCTTCTAAATTCTAATTCTATCAAAGCATTGATGAACACATACTGAAATTTATATACAAAAAAAAATCTGCATCTAATATCTGCCAGAGATGGATTTATGTCTCAATCCGAGGACTGATTAACAAGTATAAACGCATAAACCACGGCAGCCATACTGTTTAAAGAATCCTGTAATCCACTCTCCTTTCTCCCATACCACAACGGCTATTGCCATATTATCACCAAAAGTGGTAGCAATCCTGTCTTTATTTGTTATTTTCATATGTTGATCATCATCATCATCATCATCATCATCATCATCATCATCATCATCATCATCATCATCATCATTATCACCATCATCATTACCATTATTATTATTCCTATCAGTAATATAACTATCGTCATTACTACCACGACTCACACATTGTCTCCTCCTTGACAGCCTCGTCTTTATTCAACGCCCATCTTGCGCTGAAGCGAATGAAGATAAGTGATTGCTCGTTCATTTTCGTTGTCCTGAGTGTTTTGTGTCTTGCCTGAAGAAGACCTAAGAGGTCGAAACGCGTCGTGTTTTGTCTTATGATTCGTTTGTCTACGTTTTCTTGGCGGTTTGCTATTAATTCCATTTAAAATTTGTTTAGATTTCCGCCTGCAGTCGCCTCACTTGTGTGTATGTGTGTGTGTGTGTGTGTGTGTGTGTGTGTGTGTGTGTGTGTGTGTGTGTGTGTGTGTGTGTGTGTGTGTGTGTGTGTGTGTGCATTTGAATTCTCATGTATATATTATAAACAGAGTAGAAACTATATTTCTTGTTCTCAGTCGTGTCAGAAGAGGAGCAAATGCGTGACATCACATTCCCAGAGAGAGTGTAAGTGTTTGCGCGGGTGCATGGGTGTGCATATGCATATGT
>JADBJO010002141.1:147500-157500 GCA_016801955.1 Conus betulinus | reverse complement strand
AAATCGACTTGTATTAAAGTGTTGCGAACATCGCATCTCACCACTTGGTCTTTTTTCCCCCCCCACGTTTCTCTTTTTACCTCCTTTCTCAATTCTTAACTGAAAGGTATTATATTGAGCTTTCCTGATTTGTGTCAGCTTGCTGTCCGAAGGTCGAGCTGATCACTTGTCCTAGCCGTCTAGGTCCGTCTCAGCTCTTGATAGAATGATCATAATGTCATGGTGACTGTAACGGTGTGTGTGTGTGTGTGTGTGTGTGTGTGTGTGTTGTGTGTGTGTGTTAGGTGGTTGCATACTTTTCAGTGTCATTAATGTCATGGAAAGTCAGAGAGACTGCCTTTCAGAGGGAAGGGATGAGGATGGGGGTGGGTGGGGGGGGGGGGGGGGGGGACTGTACCCCTGTCTGTGTAACTTCCCTCCTTGCCCTCTCTCCCTCCTCACCGTCCTCCCTCGGGCATGTTCTTGCCTGGCCTTTTCAACCAGTGCTTCTCCTTTGCGTATGCCTTGGGCTTGCCGCTCAGCCCTTTCTTCTTTATTTTTACGTGTTGAATGGTATGGTTTTGATGGATTTCAATTAAGATGCAATTTCCCAAATCACAAGTGTACACAGTCAGAGGATTGCGGTTTGGGGAAGGGGAAAGGGATAGAAGTGTTAGCAGGAATGGAGTGTAGCTCTCCCTCCCCCGTCCTTTTGCTCTATCTCACTCTCTGGCTGGCTGGCAGGCTGGCTGTCTGTCTCACGCACGCACGCACACACACACACACACACACACACACACACACACACACTTGCACTCACCAAACACACCTTGTTCAAGGTATGTCAATTAAGCCTTTATGAAATAAGAATCAACAGGCAGGTATATTTCTGTATCTCTCGTTGAGCTGCATTCCATCAGCAGATTATCTTCTCCAAAGAGGCTAAATGTTAACGTAGCCAACAACCCTCCCCCCCCCCCCCCCCCCACCTCCTCTCTTCTCGTCCCTTTTCCACCTCTCTCTCTCTCTCTCTCTCTCTCTCTCTCTCTCTCTCTCTCTCTCTCTCACACACACACACACACACACACACACACACACACACACACATGTACACACTCTCCTCCCCCCAGCCCCCTCGCTGGCCCTAAAACTTGTTTCCCTTCCGTCATGTACTTTTCCTGTCAAAGATTTTAAAAAAAAAAAAAAAAAAAAAAAAAAGAAAAACGAAAAAACGAATGTTAATTAGAAAATACTCAAAATTTTAACAAGTACCCTCGGAAACACATAATTTAATGAAACCGATCTCATCATTTGACGGGGGGGGGGGGGGGGGGGGGGGGGGGACGAGTTTGTCAGTTTGTCAGTTTTATTCTATTTTATTTCGAACTGGCGCCTTCAATGTAGAGAATGGGAGTGGGGGTGGGTAGCTGAAAGTTTGGCCCTCTTTTCTCGCTACCTAGCCCTTCTTTCCCTCCCCTCCCCTCCACACCCTTCGCTTGTTCACACTCCTCCTTGTACTCTGACCCTCCAAAGTTCGCCTCGCCTCTACACCCCCCCCCCCCCTTTCCCTCCCCTCCCTCCCTCCCTTCCCATTCCATTCCACATAGAACGTGTCCCGTCCTCGCTTCCGTGCCCTAGTTTCCCACTTTTTGGACAGTCGGCGAGGATTCACTCGATCGGGTCGTTCACCTGTGAAATAAACGGAGCGTGGGCTGTAGCCTGAGCGGTGAATAAAATTTACTGGTCTGTGCTCGTTTGCCGCTCCCCTTCCCCCCCCCCCCCCCCCCCCCACCCCCCCCCCCCCCCCCCCCCCCCCCCCCCCCCCCCCATACCCTTCAGTAATTGGTGGATTATGTGATCGGTTACTATGTTATCATGACCTTTGAACAACGTGTTTGAGCCTCCATCCCTCCCCCCCCCCCCCTCCCCCCCCCCCCCCCCCCCCCCCCCCCCCCATAATACTCCTTAGTGTCGTTTTGGAGGGGCTAGGGCAGATAGTAAAGTTAGTGTGTTTTGACAGCCTGGATGAATAAAATATGAGTCTCAATAGTTTGTTGGGAAGCGTTCGTTATTGTTCGTCGCCTTGTACTTCTGTCCTTTGTAGTGCGCGCAGTACACATCATCATCGCCCACACGACCAGCTCCCTCAACAGCCTGTATGTTTTTTTTTTTTAAGAAGTGATGATGATACGTCATTGTCTTTAAAAGGGGACAGCTCGACCTAAAATGTCAAGCTGTTCCCCATTCTAGGGTGGTCCGGATGTTTTGACTTGTTTTGAAAAAAAAAAAAAAGGACTGGATGTGTGTGACATTCACGGATTCGTTTTGAAAAAAAAAAAAGGACTGGATGTGTGACATTCACGGATTCGTTTTGAAAAAAAAAAAAGGACTGGATGTGTGGGACATTCACGGATTCAGGACACGTCCAGGAAGGAGCGTGTGTGTGTGTGTGTGTGTGGGGGGGGGGGGGGGGGGGGGGGGGGAGGAGGGGGGCGCAGTTGCCTGTTCTGCATTGCTAATCCCAGCCTACGTAACACCAAGCAGTTCGGCTCACACAACTCAACTCATCCACTCTAACACAACTCATCCAGCGTAACACTCACCTCGGCCATCACGACACCAACTCGGTCAACACAACACCAACTCGACACCAACTCAGTCAACACAACACTGACTGGGCCAACACACCACCACCAGCTCAGCTGATACTAACATGACACCAAATCGACCAACACAACATCAGCTGGACACTGACACAGCCAAAACAACACTAACTCAGGGCAGCATAACACCAACCCAACACACTAACTCGGCCAACACAAGACCTACTCAGCCAACACAATACCAACTCGACACCAACTCAGCCAACACAATGCCAACTCGACCAATTCGCCAACACGCAGCCACACAACACCAAACTCGACCCAACTCAGCCAACACAATACCAACTCGCCACCACACAGCCAATACAATGCCAACTCGACACCAACTCAGCCAACACAATGCCAACTCGACACCAATTCAGCCAACACGCAGCCAACACAATACCAAACGACACCAACACAATACCAACTCGACACCAACTCAGCCAACACAATACCAACTCGACACCAACTCAGCCAACACAATACCAACTCGACACCAACTCAGCCAACACAATGCCAGCTCGAAACCAACTCAGCCAACGCAATCCAAACTCGACACCAACTCAGTTAAACACAATACCAACTCGACACCAACTCGACCAACACAATACCAACTCGACACCAACTCGGTTACACCAACTCGGCCAACACAAAACCAGCTCGGTAAATTAAACACAACACCAACTCAACACCACCTTCTCCAACACAACACCACCAACAGCACAGTTTCAACGCCACACCAAGCTTCACCCACACCAGCTCCACCAACACAAGACAAAGTCAGTTCCAACCCCAACAACACAACACCAACTCGGCCAACACATTTCCAACACACACCAAACCCACACCAACACCACCATTACAACACCAACTCACCCCCACACTACAAAAAAAAAAAAAAAAAAAAAAAAACCAACCCACCTCGGCCACAAAAACACCACACACACACACACACACACACACACACACACAACACCAACATCAGCTGGCCCAACCACCCTCATCCCCACCCCCCATCCTCTTCCCCCACACATTCAGGAATTCCCCTCGTGAACTGCCCCGGAACTTCAGGGAGACTGTATAGTACGTGTGTGTGTGTGTGTGATAACTAAGAGCTCAGAACAAAGATGACGTGGACAACCTTCAGCCTTCCACGTGACATAACTCACCGCTTTGCCGCCGGGCTTGGGGGTAACGTTTGGTTGTAAACACGGGCGGGAGGGAGGAGAAGGGTGGGAGGGGTACCATGATATCAGCTCGTGATAACGAGTTTGTGTGAACCCGGCACTAAACAAACAGCGCCCTCTCCCGTTCCTTTTCCTCCTCCTCCCCCCTCTTGCCTGAGAGGGACGCGAACTTTGGACCGACTGTGACTTTTGTTTGTGGGTGGACTTTAACAACCCGCACCCATTAAACGGATGGAATGAGCCAGGTGGTGGGGGGATGGTGTTTAGTGGGGAGGGAGGAAGGGAGGTGTGTGTGTGTGTGTGTGTGTGTGTGTGTGTGCATTGTTTTGTGTTGGGAGACTACCAACTTGATTTTGATCCGCAAGGGCAAACAAAAACACAACAACCAGATATTCCCAGTTAAAAAACGACGAGGGAGAGTTCGTGTTTCATTTCTGTTTTGGTGAAAGAGACACTTCGCGTGCGCACTCACACACACACACTCTCTCTGTCTCTCTGTCTGTCTCTCTGTCTCTCTCTCTCTCTCTCTCTCTCTCTCTCTCTCTCTCTCTCTCTCTCTCTCACACACACACACGTGTCAAAATGCCAAAGTGGCAAGTCTCTCTCTCTCTCTCTCTCTCTCTCTCCCTCTCTCTCTCTCTCTCACCACACACACACACACACACACACATGCGCGCGCGCGCGCGCGCGACAAAGTAATGTAATGGTATTATTAACAATAACTGTGACAACACTAAAAAGAAGAATATTGAGAGTGAGAACAGTTCCTGTGACAACGAAGAACCAATTAGCCACCATGTTAACGATCGACCAAGCACATTTTCCCTATCTAAGACAGACAACAAGGCACTGAATAACTCATTCCACCACCACCCACCACCACCACCCACCGTCAATCAACACAAAGAAAATCGGGACGAAACGACACCACCACCAGCACACAGAGTGCAGGCAGACAGACAGACGGACAAACAACGAAGACGGGACAGACGTTTCAGGGCGTGTACGTCGAGCTATACTTCAAATGTACAAAGCATTCGTGTGCCGGGCTGTTGGTTTCACGGACCAGCTCAGAAGAAAGGGAGAGAAGAAAGGAAGGTTTGGCTGCCTTGACACGTAGTTTCCCTGAGGGGCGGGGGAAGGTTGGGGGGGGGGGTGGGGTGGGGGAGGTGGGGGCTGGGCTTACGTCAGTTTGACCAGGCCGTTACTCAAGATCGTTGACCATCTCTACTACTACTGGGGACGGACCTCGTGAAGGGACTGTGTCCGTTTACCTACTGCGTTGCCAGTTTTGCTTCAGGGCCCCTAGAGAGAAAGGGGGTGGGGGTGGGGGTGGGGGGGGGGGGGGGGGGGGGGTGGGGGGGGTTGGAGAGAATTCGGTCATAGGAGCATGACACATCTCAGGTTTATCTCAGGGAGAGGTCTAGGTCCATCTGGTTGACATCTCCCCTCCCTCCCTACCCCTCTCTCTCTCTCTCTCTCATGCCCTCACTCACACATACTGGCTCTCTCTCTCTCTCTCTCTCTCTCTCTCTCTCTCTCTCTCTCTCTGTCTCTCTCACACACACACACACACACACACACACACTCACACACACACTCACACTCTCTCACTCTCTTTCTCTCTCTCTCTCACACACACACACACACACACACACACACACACACACACACACTCTGTGTTTCTCTCTCACTCTGTCTTCACACCCACACACCCACACACACACACCTCACACACACTCACACACACACACACACACACACACACCCCTCTGTCTGTCCCACCGGTCATCCCACATCGCCTCACTTCTCGTTGCACGCATGCAGCTCTCACACATACGTGATAAGTTTTGTGTTTGTAACGGACAGAAGTGTAATGGACAGAAGTTCCCTGAATCGGTTGTAATTACCCTCCCGGAACCAGTTCTGACTAAAGTGCGCTCATTTCTTCGAAAAATCTGACGAAAGAATTGATATTGACATGCCGTTGCTTGTTGCACCAGAGGACTGTGTGTGTGTGTGTGTGTGTGTGTGTGTGTGGTGTGTGTTTGCGCGCGCGCGCGCGCGCGCGCGTGTGTGTGTGTGTGTGTTCACTGTCGTTAGTGATGTCATCATGTTCGTGTTCGTGTCACGTGTCACGTGTGTGTGTGTGTGTGTGTGTGTGGTGTGTGTGTGTGTGTGTGTGTGTGTTGTTGTTGTTGTTGTTTTTCTTTTGGTATTTGTTGTCAGAGGAAGATATCCAATTTGTGTTCTCAAATACAGATTGAATTATTTGCTGTGGATAAAAAAAGGTGGTTGTTGCGCGAACATGAAGAAGAAATTTTCCTTTTTTTTTTTTTTTTTTTTTTTTTGAAACTTCTTTCTTACAAAATGGGTCAGCACAGGAATATAATAATGAAAAAAAAAAAAAAGAAAAAAAAAAAACCGCTCTGAGGCGCCTAATCGAAGGAGGTGAAAAAACGAAAAAGACTCTCATGTAGTACAATACCAATGGTAACAGCAACAAACACACACAGAAATCTGGTACGCAGTTTCATGCGTTGAGTCAACCTGAGCAGGAAACCGGAGAGAGAGAGAGAGAGAGAGAGAGAGAGAGAGAGAGAGAGAGAGAGAGAGAGAGAGAACGTCATCAGTGTCGCTTGGCTCCATTTTCAAATGACCTGCATAGTGCAGCGGTGTTGTTTGGGCGGTGGAGGAACCGGATCTGTGTCGATGACGGCCGCTCTGGCTGGCCCTGACACGCACGGCCCTAGCATGCCCGTTGTGATGACACACATTGCCGCCGGTAAGTGTAATGACAGTGTGTCACCCGCGGCCTTATCGCCGCCGCACACTTCCTCTTCGGCGACCTTTTCCGACGTCGTAGTTTCCAGGTATGGTATAAGAACCAACCCCCCCCCCCCCCCCCCTCCCCCCCCCTCTCCCCCTCCCCAATTTTATTTGGGTGTGAACGCTTTTGCCGCGTGCGTACACTGACACATTGACGGAGAGGGGGAGGGGTGGTGGTGGAGGGTGGTAGGAAGATGGGTAGATAAAGGTGGGGATATTGGCGGCGACGCTGGAGTCATTTTGATGTGTGTTGGGGTGGGGAGGGGTGGTGGTGGTGTGGTGAATAACGGAAGACGCTATACGTTTGATTTTTTAAAACATTGCTTTGAAAAAAAAAAAAGAAGAAGAAGAAAAAGACATACTTTCCAACGCAACGGTTGGTAGTCCATCCCGTTAGTTTTCAACAAAGATTTTTGTGGAAAATAAATCGGCTCACAGCTGTTCTTAACATGTTTGGAATAAGCTGGGATTTCCTTTTTTTCCCTTTTTTTTCTTTTTCTGTTTTCTTTTTTTCTTTTTTTCCTTTTTTTTTTTTTTGTTGACGTGCACGGTTCCCGTCGATTTTGGCCTGTAAAAAAAAGTCTGTATCTGGCTGGGCCTGTGCAGCTAAGTCTGTCAACAAAAAACATGGACTGACACGAAATCGGTCGACGGCAAGAGAGGGAGGGAGGGGAAGGGGGGGGGGGGGGGGTTTGTATGCGAGGGGAAGGTGCGACTTGGCACTGAGGGAAAAGCGTTTTGAACTGTCGGGTGAGACGACTGGACTGGGTTCGCAAGCATCCCAAAATAGCCACGTGACGTGTTGTCTGCGCCCCGGAACCTGGGAAACATTCTGGTGTCGTGTTTATACACAGCCGGCCGCTCCCTCCTCAACTTTGGTTGCCTATACAGTCTGTATGGGGGACGTTAACACCCCCCCCCCCCCATACGCGCCATGCGAAATGAATGTTCCTGGAGTTTCTTTGACATTCCCCCCCCCCCCCCCCCCCCCCACCCCCACTCCCGCCCAGTCCCGGTCAAATCTTGCGTATAATTATGATTGCGACATATGGTTGATCATGCTTGTTATTATCTTTTTGATGAAGGTTATAATCTTCTCTTGTTCTTTTGATATTTATATGTATATATATATATATATATATATATATGTAATTCAGATTAAATGGTGGGAAGAGAGAATGTGCTTTATCAGATAATATTTCCCAGGTTTTAGACCTTACAGAGACATGGTGTGTGTGTGTGTGTGTGTGTGTGTGTGTGTGTGTGTGTGTGTGTGTTTAATCGAGAACAGACAAATCACTACGATCGTTAAGTCATGACAGATTTATAATCCCGTCTCATTTTTTTTTTTTGTTGTTTGTTTTTTTTTTTTTGGTCACAGGGCCGCCGACATGATAACAGTAACAGAAATCTCTGTCCCATTTCTGAGCACTGAACAATGGTGGTTTTATTACAAGTCAGACAACAGACCGCCCCATTATGCACCATAATTAATAGAGCTGACATAAACTGACGTGTCCCGCGCGAGTTCGACAGCCTTGTGACTTGGCGGTGGGTTAGTTGCGTCCGGCTCAATGTGTTTATCCCACCTCCTCCACTCTTCTCCCCCCCTCCACCTTTCTCCCACCCCCCCTCCTCCTCTCCCCCCCCCCCCCCCCCCCCCCCCCCCCCCCCCCCCCCCCCCCCACACACACACACACACATACACACCACCTGTCCTTGTTGCCGCCTTGGTCACGGCGACCAGAAACAGGAACACTTATAATCATGGCTGGAAGGCTGATATACTAAAGTTAGACCCCCGCTCTTTGTCACTCGTTGCCACTCCCACAGTCAGGACAGGTGGGGTGGGGAGGCCTGGCCGACACAGAAACTCGCGTCTCCAGCCTGAAGGGAGACTTCTTCTTAGGCCTACTTAATCTAATTCCCCACACTCCCTTTACTTCCCTCTTACCCCCCTCCTCTCCCCTCCCCCCCCCCCCACACCCTCCACTCCCATCCCTTAACACCCCCCCCCCCCCAACCTCCCTGACAACCTACTCCCTTCGTTACCATTGTTTCCCCCCCCCCCCCCCCCCCCCCCCCCGATTCCCCTCATATTCCACGCTATGTACTTTAGGACCGTTATTTCTCATGATCCCGTTCAGCTGTTTATAGTCTAGCCCTCCCCTCCACCACACCCCCCCCCCCTCTCTCTCTCTCTCTCTCTCTCTCTCTCTCTCTCTCTCTCTCTCTCTCTCTCTCTTCTTCACACACTTCCGGCTGTCCGAAATTGTGTGAAACGTATTTTGTGCTGCGTCTTCTGAAACTGAATGCAGACCACCTGGAGTCCGATTCATCATCTCTTACTGACAACATGACATACCCCATATAACGTGTGTGTGTGTGTGTGTGTGTGTGTGTGTGTGTGTGTGTGTGTGTGTGTGTGTGTGTGTGACCCCCCCCCCCCCCCCCCCCCCAATCCCCTTACGAAGGTAGCTCAAGTCACATAATGACTGGCCTGAGGGTTTGACTTTATGGGAGCTTGTCAGTGTATCTTGTTAGTCAACAAGAACCGCGTTGTGACGCACTGACGTTCTGGTGTCTTCCTCCTCATTCTCAGCAACTGTCGCACGAGACTCTCATCAGACTGTTCTGCTCGGAGTCCTTAGTCCGATAAGTGATATTGTCTGTGTTATCGTTTAGTCTGGAAACATGACTGCGACGACTAGTTTAAATGAATGTCACTCATGCACTGTAAGACTGGTGTGTGTGTGTGTGTGTGTGTGTGTGTGTGTGTGTGTGTGTGTGTGTGCTGTCTCTGTGTGTGTGTGTGTGTGTATGGTGTGTGTGTGTGTGTTGTTGTCTCTCCTCTCTCTCTCTCTCTCTCTCTCTCTCTCTCTCCTCTCTCTCTCTCTCCTCTCTCTCTCTCTCTGTGTGTGTGTGTTTTGCAAGTATTGCTTAGAAAAATTGTCAGCGTGTGTTTTGTGGTTCCTTGGAAATAAAAAGATTTGTTGATTTACAGTAAAAGATTTTTTTTTTTTTTTGGGGTTTACACTCAGATAATTTTAGTTGCTTATATTCATGATAATTCTTTCAGTTGCTAATCATGTTTAAACATCACACATCAATCTTTTTGCGCTTCTTGGTGGTTGATTGAATGGCTGGGAATAAGAGCTAAGACCGTATTCCCTCTTTCTGTGTCTGTCTAGTTGTCTGTCTCTGTCTCACTGTGTCGGTCATGCTGCTCTCTCTCACTCCCTGTGTGTGTGTGTGTGTGTGTGTGTGTGTGAGAGAGAGAGAGAGAGAGAGAGAGAGAGAGAGACAGAGAGAGAGAGAGAGAGAGAGAGAGAGAGAGATAAAAAAAAAATATCGGAACAT
>JADBJO010002141.1:140000-142500 GCA_016801955.1 Conus betulinus | reverse complement strand
GTAGTCAAACTCGCCAGTCCCAGACGAAACTCGTGCGAACAATATCTGAGGTCGGTTCACGCGCGCCTTTTTTTTTTTATTTTTTTTTTTTATATATATATTTATTTCAGCAGCGAAACCTCGAAGCATCCGGCAAGATCCCAGGAACAAGTCTGCCTCGCTGTGTGTGGGCGAGCTGGCCAGAGAGAGAGAGAGAGAGAGAGAGAGAGAGAAGCGTCAAAGGAGAATTAAAAAAAAAAAAAAAAAGCCCCATCTGAACAAACCGGTAAAAGGCCGACCCTCACGTCGCCCCAGTCGCCGCGTGACGTCAATCACATGCACTCGCGTGAGCGAGGTCATCCGCCCGACTAGCAACCAATCAAAGCTGACGGGCGCCGGAAGGGACCGAGCAGCGGCGGAGATTGCCGAAACGGGTCCTTGCACTCTGAGGCAAGGTTGTGGGTGATCCAAGGTTATTTTTAACACGCCGCGTGCTTGCTGACGTAAACTAGGCCTACCTGCCTGGGTCAGAGGAGTCTCATTCACACAGATAACCCCGGCGGAGAAGGACTTGTTTGCGGGTCTGCGTGTACTCGTATCTTCACAGTGTTTTTCTTCCTCGTCGTGTTTGGGAATGTGACGCAAAATTTCTGAGAAAAGGCGTTTCTGGGTTTTTTTTACAGTGGGCAAATTTTGTTCATTGGAAATTATTGTTTGGGAAACGAGAGGTAAACGATTTTTCTTGTTCAATCCTTCGAGTATGTTCGGTTGATTAATGAGTATTGTTAAATATTCTCATGTAAGATCAAAAAAAAAAAAAAAAAAAAAGAGTTAAAAAAATTCAGAGTTGAGTAATGCTTTTTGTGTCGTGCTAGACGCTTTTTAACTTTATAGAGTGCTGTTAGATATTCTCATGTAGGACGAATAAAGAAATAGAAAACTACTTGTAAGTTAAAACTGCCGTAGATTTGATAAGCTTTTTGTAGTCAGGAACAGATGAGTTATTAAGAAAAAAATATAGCTGTTTATTGGTTTTGAATTGTGAGATTTTACTCGGTATGTAGCGACTGTGTTTATGTTATTGGGGGGGGGGGGGGGGGGGGGAGATTTTATGGTGTTGAATGATTGATAAATGGTCAAGGGAAAGTACTGTACTGTTATAAGAAATATGGCGGACCATAGGCTGAGAACAAAGGGTGAGATAAGACCGGGTTTAGAATCTCCGGACGTGTTGGCGACGGTCGAACATCAACAAGGAAAAGCAGCTTTCTGCACTGTTGTTAGAACATACACAAAATTCTCATCTTACTCTCTCTCCCCCCCCCCCCCCCCCCCCCCCCCCCCCCCCCCCCACGCCCCCCGCACGCACTCACTCTCACGCGCGCGCGTGCACACACACACACACACACACACACACACACACACACACACACACACACGCGCGCGCGCGCGCAGGAAACATATATATATATATATATATATATATATACAATTTCAAGTTTAAAAAAAAGTATGTCAGTAAAATTCAGCAGCAGGAAATTGGAAGACACATTTTGAGTGTTGTAAGTTCAAAACGAAGCGTTCATGAAAATTATCTTGTCTGCTCTGTACGAACGCATCTCAGAATTCCTGTATGAAGCAGACCTGCCAGATGAACCTTAGACCACCAGTGGCACAGGCACACGGTGCGCCCCCCCCCCCCCCCCCCCCCCCCTCCACGATCCACGCTAAGTCACCGGACTGCCTTATTTTACAGGTTCTTTCCTTTCTGGACAGTCCGGTGTCAGTTAAACTTGTCAGTCTGTTGTTATCATGTCTGTCCATAGGCTGACCCGGAGGGGGTGATATCACACCGCTGTTTTTTTTTTTTTTTTTTTTTTAAAGTCATATGGTTTTGTTGCCGTTGCTGTGGTGTACTCATATGGTGGTGGTGTTGCTGTAGTGATATGGTGTTGTTGTTGCTGTGGTGTAGTCATATGGTGGTGTTGTTTCTGTGGTGTAGTCATGTGGTTTTGTTGACATTTCTGTGGTGTAGTTACATAGTTTCTGTTGACATTGCTGTGGTGTAGTTATATGGTTTTGTTGACGTTGCTGTGGTGTAGTGATATGGTTCTGTTGCTGCTGTGGTGCCGTTATATGGTTTTGTTGCTGTGGTGTAGTCATATGGTGGTGTTGTTGCTGTGGTGTAGTCATATGGTGGTGTTGTTGCTGTGGTGTAGTCATATGGTGGTGTTGTTGCTGTGGTGTAGTCATATGGTGGTGTTGTTTGCTGTGGTGTAGTCATATGGTGGTGTTGTTGCTGTGGTGTAGTCATATGGTGGTGGTGTTACTGTGGTGTGTGTGTAGTCATATGGTGTTGTGTTACTGTGGTGTAGTCATATGGTGGTGTTGCTGTGGTGTAGTCATATGGTGGTGTTGTTGTGTGTGTAGTCATATGGTGGTGTTGTTGCTGTGGTGTAGTCATATGGTGGTGTTACTGTGGTGTAGTCATATGGTTTTGTTGATGGTGCTGTGGTGCAGT
>JADBJO010002141.1:125000-130000 GCA_016801955.1 Conus betulinus | reverse complement strand
AAAAAAAGAAGACAGAAAAAACCCAGTGAGTTGTAAATGTGTTAACATTGCTTTTTCTCTTTTCTTTCTCGGTTTCTATCTTTTAGCTACCTCTTTTTTTGTGGGGGGGAAAAAATAACCTTTTTTTTTTAATCTCTTTACCAGATCTGTCTGAGCATGATGTAATCTCTGTTGCATGTTTATCATATTTATGTGGGTCACTGGATTTTTGTGTGTGTATGTGTTCTCATGAAATAGCATCAATGTGCACTCATTTGCAGTGTTGACAGTTTAATGAACAGCAACATCAACAGCAATGACAACACACACACACACACACACACACACACACACACACACACACACACACACACACACACACACCTCACTCTGTCAATCAAATATCCTCGACACAACCTCATCTTGAATCCTTTAAATAAAAAAAAAATCCACTACCATCTTTTTTTGTGCATGCTACTTGGAAATGTCAGCCTTTGTTTAATAATGGACACTACTTTTTTTTTTCAATTTGATAATTCATGTGCATGTTGTTTTACTTGCTGCTTTTTCATTATGTGTGTTTTTAATGATGTAGTTCTGAGTTTGATTTTTTAATTTACTGATTCTTTACTTCCTTATCATGTGGCTTGGGGTGCTGTTTTTTCGACTTTTCCACTGCTTTTACAAAAATTCTTGTGACAAAGATAGAAATGTATGACATCCACAGCAATTTCAGAGCAACTTGATATCACTTTTTACCGTTTCAATTTTTTTTTTTTTTTTCTTTCTCTGTTTGTGGATTCATATTCTTCTGTGTAAAATAAAAAAAAAATCTCTTGTTCTCTTTGTCTTTCTTTCCTCACTTTCTCAGTTTTGTGTTTTGATTGTATTTTTCTCTTTTTTGTCTCCCATTCCCTTCACTCTGCCTTTCCCAATCAGATTTTTTTTTTTTTTTTTTATTGAACTGTGTATTGAAGTTTTGTTCATTAGCTTTAAAACCTTTTCATGTGACGAGACTTGTATGTTGTCATTTATATATCAGAATTAACTCTGATTTTTTTTTCTTTTTTTTTTTCTGTAGTTTTAGTGAATTGTGAACTTTGGTTTCAGTGCGTTGTCCCGTTGGTAGTACTGTGTTTGTTTCAGCTTCATCTTTCCTGTGCTTTACATTGTTGGTGTTTTCTTTGTCTGTTGCTTGCATGCCACTCCCCATTTATCACTGATGTTAACATTTGACTTATTTTTTGTGAGAGTTACAGTTTTGAACTGTGCTACTCCCCCCCCTCCCCTGCCAATTTCATTTATTTGCCTGCAATCATTCTTCATTTCCTGTCTTACCCCACTCCAAGATCACTTTTTTTTGTTTACTTACTACACTGCCTTCCATAGTTTTTTGTGCTGCCTCCTCCCTCCCCCCCCCCTTCCTCCACTCTGATTCATTGACACTATCATGATTCCTATCATGCTCATTCTTACCAGTTACTGTGAGTGTTATGGAATATCATTAGTACAGAAGATGTTCAGATATGCCCTGTTTTGAAAAGCCACGTTATTTAAATTTTCTGTTTTTTTTTTATAGAAAAATTAATTTTGTTTTTATAAAGAACGTGAGTGCCACAGTTGTGTCGTTTAGGATGTCAGTCTGAGTAGCGTCGAGTGGCAAGACACACACAGATGTCATTATACAAAGTCACGCATACCCTTTCTTCCTTCCTTCACCAAGGAGGAGGGTGGAGGGATATCGCATTGCTTTATGGAATGTGGTTTTTGACAGCAAAATGTGTCCCTACTTTTCTTAAAAGCTGTGTGTGTGTATGTTGGGGGGGGGGGGGGGGGGGGGGGGGGGGCACGCTGTGACTATGGCTAGAGCTTGTTGGCAAGAACTTCTTGGCTCCATAGGTTTGGGGTAGAATGGAGAGATGGGAGCGGAATGGGTGAATCCCTGTGGAACTGGATTCCATCATCAAGAACTTGGTGTGGCTGCCTGCCCACACAGTATGTGAACTCGGAGCAGTCACGGCAGGCGGGCCTGGCCCCTTTCGCTTGAATCTGCTGTAAAAGTTGATGTGATCTAAGTTGTGTGTACAACAAGAACCACGCTTGTTTTGTTCGTGGTCTAATGGGGAGGGGGGGGGGGGGGGGGAGAGATAGGTGAATGGATTTATTATCATCAACAAAAAACATGCAAAGGACAGTGAAGAAAAAATAATCGACAGAAATCCCAGCTATAGTTAAAGGTCTTAGTCGGGCAGTTCTGTTGGGAAACAAACGAACAAGAAAAGATAAAAAAGAAAATGAATACAGTATATTGTTTTACTGTTCAGTTTGCATGTGATAAGACAGCGCACAGAACACACACACACACACACACACACACACACACACACACACACTGGTCGCTTTTGTGCATAATGGTTAAAAATCAACACGAAAGACAGGTCGGCTAGCGAGGATGTATAAAGATTATGTCATGGTCTTAGTTCAGTGCCATCTCTTCAATATAATATTGGCTTTTGTGATTGATTTTATACTTGACCTTTTTTTTTAAACATTTTTTTTTATTTATGATGTTTTAAGTTTCGTCATAAACACGAGTGATGCCTGAATGACGTAGACTAGAGATTGACCTGACGTCAGACATCCCTTAGGATGCATGTTTCTGTTTCTTTTCTGTTCGTCGATGACCAAGCATCTTGTGATGTTTTGCCATGTTACTGCAATTCCTATGCCATTCGTTGTGTCTTCATATGCATACCAGCTGTCTTTTTTTTCTGCATACAGCTGAAGACCGTACAAACTGAACATTATTTATTGATTCTGTCTTAAACTAAGAATTAGCCATAGAAGCTTTAACCACAAAAGTACTTGAGTCAGTGTGGATTCAGGATGTCGAAATCAATTCGTAGTTCCGCCCGCCCCCCCACCCCACCCCCATTCCCCCCTTACTCCACCCTCCAACCTCCCCTTTCCCCTTTGTCCCTCAGAACGGAACACCCACCCATCTTTCCATGTTGGCTGAATTTAAGGTGTTTTCATCATTTCCTGTGTTTCGCTGAAAGATGTGCCTCTTATGATATATATATTTTTTTAATTTGAATGCAACCGAAGTTTAAGTCTGAAGGAAAGCTAGCATGGATGTAAACTGTACAGTGTGACGAAATCTCGAGTGAACTTAAGAAAGACTTGTTCTTTTAAAATCTGTTCTCCTTGAATGCTTTGTGTGGTGCGAAAAAGTTGACAGACTTTTATTATACAAACTATTTTTTGGGGGAAAAAGAACCTTGCAATTGTCTGGTCTTTTTTTTGAGATTGTGCATTTTGCCTGCTGGTGATTGTAATTTATTTGTGTGTGCGTGTTCGTGAACCTGCTAAAGGTGTCAGCAAGCTTCATTTTATGTGGTCGGTGAATGTTGGTTGGTTGGTGATTGGATGGGAAAATGCGACAAATGGTGTTTTTCTGTAGTCAGTAGCGTAATTTATTGGTGAATAAATTATTGAAATACGAAAAATGGATGTGTTAGTGTGTGTGTGTGTGTGTGTGTGTGTGTGTGTGTGTGTGTGTGTTGAAGGAATCCATACTCTCTCTCTCTCTCTCTCTCTCTCTGGCATTCATTCACAAACTGAAAAAGTAATGTGCTGTGAGATTTCAGGGATACAGTCTTCTTTTTCTTCTTCTTCTTCTCCTGCTTCTCGGGCAGATTGAGGAAAAATAAATGCACTCCTCTTCTTCCCCTGCTCAGTCAGATCGAGGAAAATTAATGCACTCTTCTTCTTCTCCTGTTTCTCGGTCTCTTTGAGGACCATCCACGCACCTGCCAAGCATTAACGTCTAATTCTTTATTTTCATTCTGAATTGTTATTACATTCCAGTGTCTCTCATTAATCACACTGACGTTTGCATTTGAACAGATAGCATTACCCACACATGCACAGGCACCAGAGACTTCCTACTTTGCCGTGTTTGATTTGTGTATGTCACTCGGTCAAGACACGAAGAGCAGGTTCACGAACACGCATGAAGACACGAGATGACCAGTAGGAGATCACGCAGAACCACTCTCGTGTCCACCTTACAATCTTTAAACAGTTAAAAAGACAAGAGAGTCGGTCAATTGGTCTGTGTGTTCACTTCCACTCAAGCGCTTCAATGTAAGAATCGTGTGCAGTTTTGGGGCGTGGTTGGGGCGACCACCCCTGAAGGAGTCCATTCACTAACGCCCCGCTCCACGAATGATAGGTAACTAGTTAATGGGTAAGGTAATATTGTTCACAGCCCAGCCGACCGCAAAGGGCCATACCAGGCCTGTCACCGCGTTAATGTCAACTCACAAGTCATTAAAACAAACAAACAACTTCATGCACACAACAACCCTTTAAAATAGCTCCTTCTGAACTGCTGGTACCGAGACGGCAATGAGACAGCCTAGGTGTGGGTGTGTATGGGGGAGCTAGAATGAGAAGTAATGTCACTAGGAAGACGCGGCAGCTGGGGTAAATAATGAAAAGCAAAACGAGTGTTAAGCGCAGTGTCTCCCCTGCCTGTCCGCCTGTTTCGCGTCGTTTCACCCGTGGAAGTCCTCAGGGTCGAAACGCCGTTTCTGTTTGTCGCGCCGTTCACCAGATTCAGTCACCCGTGTTATTTCCTTTGTTTCGCGTCCGAGCAATGTGTAGCCATCCTCACTTTGTGACAGTCCACTGGCAGTACAAGTGGAGCTTACGGCTTACCTTGTGGTAGGGGAATGCACGTGCCGCCCATTTAAGGAACTAAACATAAACCTTCTCTTCCATCACTCACTGTCTCTCTCTCTCTCTCTCTCTCTCTCGCTGCTGCTCCAAAGACAGTGTGAACTGGTGTAGCCCTATTGTCTTCGAGTAGTCGTCCACACTACACACCATGTGTTGTTTGTTTTGCTCAGCGATTCTTCACTGTTGACTGTCGGGTCCCGAAGAGTGGAACAACTGACATAGCTCGCAGAAAGGGTGATATGTAAGTCTAAAAATACAGTTTCATCCAACTGAAA
>JADBJO010002141.1:107500-120000 GCA_016801955.1 Conus betulinus | reverse complement strand
TCCCATACTGGACCAATCAGTGATCCCATACAGGACAAATCAGTGATCCCATACTGGACAAATCAGTGATCCCATACTGGACAAACCAGTGATCCCATACTGGACAAATCAGCGATCCCATACAGGACAAATCAGTGATGCCATACTGGACAAATCAGTGATCCCATACTGGACAAATCACAGTCATCCCATACTGGACAAATCAGTCATCCCATACTGGACAAATCAGTGATCCCATGGGACAAATCAGTCATCCCATACTGGACAAATCACAGTCATATCCCATACTGGACAAATCACAGTCATCCCATACTGGACAAATCATCCAGTCATCCCATACTGGACAAATCACAGTCCCATACCCATACTGGATACTAAATCAGTGATCCCATACTGGACAAATCAGTGATCCCATACTGGACAAATCACAGTCATCCCATACTGGACAATATCAGTGGTCCCATACTGGACAAATCAGTGATCCCATACTGGACAAATTAGTGATCCCATACTGGTCAAAATCACAGACATCCCATACTGGACAAATCAGTGATCCCCCATACTGGACAAATCACACTCATCCCATACTGGACCAATCAGTGATCCCATACTGACAAATCAGTGATCCCATACAGGACAAATCAGTGTTCCCATACTGGACAAGTCAGTGATCCCATACAGGACAAATCGTGTGATCCAAAACTGGACAGCTTACTTGGTAGCGCCAATAACAGATACTCCACAAGTCTGCTAAGCTCTCTCTCTCTCTCTCTCTCTCCTCTCTCTCTCTCTCTCTCTCTCTCTCTCTCTCTCTCTCTCTCTCTCTCTCTCTCTCAGAGCAGTGATCGGGGGAACTTTAACAAAAGGTGGTGGTAAACGGGCCAGCATATTGTACGCAGCATGCTTCGGTTCAAAACTATGTCCCACGGTGACAGAACTGACCATAATGACCCTGTTCTCTGTCTTTAGGACATTTACATTATCCTGATGAAGTCACACCTGTTTGTAAAGCTGAAAGAAATTGCGAATTTCGAAAAGTGTATGCCTTAGTGGTGGTAAACTCGAAGTATCCATGACCCCAAACACATGAAGCTCTGTCAAACTCATGTATTCTGACTGATGTTGTCAGCTCAGTCCCCATGTAATTTATGGTAGATAACAGCCAAATCCAAGTGGTTTCATCTCTGTGGGAAAGATCAGTTTTGACATAGTGATCAGCGGTGAGTGATTGAAAGAGTGCAGGGGTACTGGGTACTTATAACGCTTAGACAGTAAACTGAGCGTAAGACAGGTTTTGGCTTCTTTATCTGGATGTATATATACCTTGAAGAAAATACCATCAGCAAACATTAAAATATAGGTTCATGTGCTTAGACTGGATTCATTACATTTAATCTCTCCTCTCTCTCTCCCCTCCTCCCTCTCTCTCTCTCTCTCTCTCTCTCTCTCTCTCTCTCTCTCTCTCTCTCTCTCTCTCTCTCTCTCTCTCTCTCTCTGAAATCTGATTTCCAAAAGGAAAGGAGAAAGACGGATATACATTTCAAATTCATTTTTCGTAGAAGGGCAAACATTATTTGAGGCTTTTCCTCCCTGAACAACAACAGCAAAAAGTGTTTCTCTCAGTTTCACCTAAACTCCCTACACACTCGCATCAATCCCTGTAGCATTGCTTGGGTCAGTTTCATGCTTGCTTTGAAAACAGGAAAATCATTGGCACTTATGATTTCACGAACTAAAGATAGCTACCGGGAAGGGATCATTGATAAGTTTAGCATACGGTCATCTCAAACCACCAAACGTTGCCCACGGCACATAGTCCTAAACTAAAATATAACGAAAACTTAGTGACCTTTCGAGACCAAAAATAAATCGACAGACTTACTTAGTGACCTTTGAAACGGACTGACCACCCAGCTAAACACGAAGGCCCACATGGTCACTTCGTGGGTGGTGGATTCTCCCCGTGTCCTTCATAGCCAACTGCCCTCACTTCCTCTCCCCCCCCCCCCCCCACTTCTTCCCCCTCCCCCCAACACTCACTCACACACACACACACACACACACACACACACACACACACACACACACACACACACACACACACACCCCTTTTACCTACCACGTAGACACGGGAACCCACCGCACTGACAAGCCCGAGTTAATGTCCTGACCAGGAGAGTCCGTCCGCCCGTCCGTCAGCCAGCCAGCCAGCCAGCCAGCCTGTCAGAGTTATCCAACCTGTTGCATCATCGCCATAGTTGGCCCTTGACCGACGGTCGCCATGTTGGTCGGGGAGTGAAGGTCGCCAGTTGTTTTGATAGAACGGTGGAAGGGGCGAGGGTGACCTTGGTCTTGTCCGCCAACGGAGTCTGCCAAAAGGTGAGGCTTGTTGTGGCTCTCGGCGCCTTGTGTGGGGAGCATGTCGATGTCAAAAGAATATATATATATATTTTGCACTGTGACCGTTTAGACCCTTCTTCATTGTATGAACTACGGATTCGTGAATCTAGACCGCAAGCTAAGGATAAGCCATAGTTATCACTCTTTAACAGGTGCCCACGGTTCACGATCTACTTTGGAGAGTAACAGCGAACTAGGAACTGATTTTTTTTTTTAATTGTGTTCAAGAAGCGAACACCAGTCGCTAACTGGTGCTCCACTGAGATATACATTTATGAGGCCAACTGCACAGGGAACGGTCTCCATTGACTGCATTTGAACTAGCTGTAAAGTGGATTTTAGCAATCTCGTTGTCCGAAATTGAACTTGTTTATTTATTTCCTCAGTATGGCGAAATCGACTATTTCGGCCGTGCTGAATGAAAATAATATTCATTCATAAAATGAGATCAGGAATTTAGGCCATCCACCCATAAACTGATTTTAATCAGTAGAGATTGGACACCAATTCATTTCCATTACAGGAGAGCTTTCACTTGGTGACTTCCCTTTGCATGAACCCGAACAGTTTCTGCAGAGAACACGATGAGTGATACTTTGGGTTTGCAAACCTCACTGATCTCGGGTCGCGAAACGAAAGATCAGCCAATTAAGACCTAAGAAAAAATCGCCGGGATCGTGGATAAGACGAAGTAAATCCAAGATCTAAAAGTGAGTTTGGTTAAGAACGGCCTTCAAGGATTTCGTTTTGGAGTCCTCTTCTTCACACTGCATCTTAGGTGTCCCAGGATGATGGAGTCACCTGGCATCTGATGAAAAATAAAGTTGTCTTCAAAGTCTGACGAGAAGGGGAAGGAGGAGGGTCCGGGACGCCTTGAGCCCCCTAACCCCCATCCCCACCCTCCCGTTTCCCCACCCACCTCCGTCTTTTCTCGGCTGGCAAAAATTGCATTTTTGCCATGTGAACTTCTGAACTCCCCCCCCCCCTCCCTCTCCGTCGTCCCTTCGGCTGTATCTAGACCCCCTTGGGTCCCTCTTGTCTCCCCCTTTTCCTCTCTCCGCTCCTTCTCCCCTCTCCCCTCTCCCGCCCCTCCCTAACCTCCACAGCAAGCAACAGGCGACATTATCAGGCAACATGATCCCCAAGCGACATTATCCGGCGAACTGTTTCCGTGATATCTGGCTGAAAATAGAAATGATGCCGAGTAGTCCCTGTAGTGAATGCCAACATTCTCGAAAGGAGAGTCCCCCGCCCCTCCCATCCCCCCCCCCCCCCCCCCTCCCCCCTTTGTCCGAAACGTTTGGGAGATGAAAGTTCCTCTCCCCTCCTCACCTTCGGACTTTAACAAGCTTCTGGATAAAAATCACCGTCCTCCTTTTCCCCATCCCTCCACCCCCCCCCTTCCACAAAATTATGGAGAGACGAAGCCTCCTCCCACCTCCCCCCTCCAAAATTTGGGAGAGTTTTCATCCCCCCCCCCCCTCCCCCCCCCCCCCCCCCCCCACATACACGTTCATCCCCATCCCCCCAATTCCTTTCCTCCACTTTCACAAACCCCTTTTCCCCCCACTGAGAAGGACACCCCACCCCTTCCGACCCATCTGGTCTCATGACATCAATCTGGCGCTGGTCTTCTCTAGGCCTTGCCGACTGCTGTAATGGTACTCCTCGTGCTGTTCTTCTCCGTGAGGTGGGCATCTCTGAAGAACTTGACCAGCTGTCTTCTTGACCGCTGGCAGGCCGAATCCTGTTCTCAATCCAACGACAAAATGACTGAGAGAACATTGGCACTGCCTACATTGAAGGCTGTGGGTTCGAGCGCAGCCAGTGCTTGTTATGTTGTTGTTGTTGTTGTTATTGCGTTGTGTGTCGTTGTTATTGTTGCTATTCTCAAGGTAACACTTTTAACCTTTCAATCACACACAATGAAGAATTCAAAGGAAAGAGAATCGAACAACGCTGTGGGGATAAGATAATAATAAAAAAAAAAAAAAGCGACACCATGAATGGTCTTCAAGTTGTGAAGGATCTGACCAAACAAAAGCAAACTCATCACCGTTCAGGACAAAGACAACTGTCTGTCTCACACAGCCTGAAGACATCTTAAAAGGTGGACTGAATACTGCTCTAAACTCTACCACAAAACACAAAGAGCACACACACACACACACACACACACACACACACACACACACACACACACACACCACACACACACCAAATGCGCTTGAAGCACAGGATTCATCAAATGAGGATGACTTTCCCATTCTGCGTGAAGAAGTCATAGCTGTAGTGACATTGCTGAAATGTGGAAAGGCCGCGGGCGTTGACAACATCCCTGCAGAACTCGTGAACCCTGGCAGAGATGCAGTAAATGATATCCTAATTTCCGTCGTCAACGAAATCTGACACAGAGGGCAGTGGCCAACACCATGGACCCAATCACCAATCGTCACCCTTCTCAACGAAGGACACTACCGTACTATGATCTTCATCAGTCACACCAGTAAAGTACTCTTCAGAATCATTCTGAATAGATCGCATCATTGGTTAACAGCTGGCTGGATTCCACCACACAGGCAGAAGTACAATCGAAAAAAAAAAAAAACTTGTGTACTCTTTGCAAAAATCCTCCCCCAGCACCAGAGGGAGTTCTATTATGTCTTACTTCATGATGGCCTTCGACAAAGACTTGCAAGAGGAGATATGAGACAGAATAAGAACTTTAACATCGGACAGAAGCGTATTAACACCAAGTAGCAAATGTATCCGAAAGTGACTAGTGCGGTGCTTATACTCTGTGCCATGGGACAATCCTTTCATACTTCTGTTGGAGTTCACGTTATTTAGGAAAGGGGTTTCAATCTATACCGGAGAATTATATGCAATACTGAAGGCTTTGACTTACATATATGATACACCAATTGCTTTCTATAACATTTTACTTGGTGTTGATTCCAAATCTGTTTTACAATCACTAGAGCGTTGGGACTGCAAAGTTAGAAAAGATTTGCTTTTTGAAATAAAACATCTACTGCATTGTGTCATAAGTCTAGGCATAAGAATGGATTTTTTGTTGGGTTCCATCTCACTGTGGTATAAAGTGGAATGAAATAGCAGACAGTCTTGCAAAAGAAGGAGCAAGCAGAAATGCTGAAAATTTATTAAACAATCTCTTAGATTTATCCGCTTGTGAATTAATCCAAATCATGGAAAAAATATATACATAAGAATTTAAGTAAAAAAAATGGCTAGTTTACCATCGTGCTTCAGGCACATTGTCAGATTAATTCATAAATTAAGGCTGAATATATTTGAAGACTAAATATTCTCATGGTATTACTTGTGTCTGCAGAGAAAACATTTCTGTGCATCATCTTTTATTTTGAATGCTCAGTGTTGACCTCGCTCTATCAGGAGAAAGGTATTGAAATGACAAACTTTGATAATGTCAGTACTGTCTTATATGGTTCACATGTTGCTGAAATTGCCATGGCTATTTTGCAGTCAGTCACCGGCTGAAATTTTTTTATAGAGATCAATTTTGTTTACCACTAAGGTATTTCACTTATGTAAGCATGCATATATATCAGAGGTGGCTTTGAAAGTACTAATGTGATGATAAGTTAAGTGTGGAGTTTTTTTTTTTAAATAAGTGTCTAATACCGTCTGGCGATGAAAAGACATTAAATAAACCACTGAACTGAACTGGAGTTCATCAGGGCTGCCTTTTATCTCACTTTTCAATGTATTCCTAACACGCTTCATGACGGTTGTACTTAAGACGATGTCAGCCTAGTCAGCGTTAGAGGACGAACCATCGCACATCTTGGATTTGCAGATGACATCGATGGCTTGGCGGCACGGCACGTTGTGAAACAAGACCTGGCCAAACCAGTTGAACGACTGGATGAGACATCAGCAAGATATGGCATGGAGGTCAGCGCCGAGACGAGCAAGTTTGATGGCCAGCCACACCACCGCCATCAATGCTGATAAAACTGTCCATGGACATAAGCTGGAATCTGTTCAACAATTCGCTTACTTGAGATTCATCATTAGCATGAGGGATCCAAGCCAGAAATCCTCTCAAGGAGCAAAGAGACGACCATAGCGCTATCCAAATTAAAACCTGTATGAAAGGACAAAAACATCTGAAGGAAACACAAGCT
The DNA here is from genome assembly GCA_016801955.1 of Conus betulinus. Lineage (NCBI taxonomy): Eukaryota > Metazoa > Mollusca > Gastropoda > Neogastropoda > Conidae > Conus > Conus betulinus. Next base: position 113,428 of record JADBJO010002141.1, on the reverse strand, counting down.
TAGGCTCCCGCGCGCACTGACATATTCCATCTCCCTTCGCGCATGGGAGACATAGACCCCTCGCAGCAGATGTGGATAGAAGACTCCAAGCCACGGAAATGAGATGCTGCTGCAAGATACTGAACATCAGATATACTGATCATTTCACCAATCGACAAGGGCGTCAAACCATCAGACTATAGGAAGATCTAGTAACATCAGTCAGGAAGAGAAAACCATGCTGGTATGGCCCATGTAACAAGATACAACGTCCTTATTGTAACAGTCCCTCCTGGAAGCCGTGAAGGAGGGAGACGAAGGGGAAGACAGAAACAAAACAACAACAACAACAACAACAACAACAAACAAAACACGATAAACTAACAAGATTGCAGAGCGGATAGGAAACGACTGGCGGAGACCTATGGCTTGGTAAACGACCGACAGAACTGGGGGAATCTGACAAATTGTTCTTCAGTGTGGAGTCCCAGCGACTCTCCACGGAGTCTTGGATGAAGATGATGATGAAGAAGAGAAGAAGAAGAAGAAGAAGACGAAGAAGACGACGACGACGACGACGACGACGACGGCGACGAAAAAGAAGAAGAAGAAGAAGAAGAAGGAAAAGTAGTAGTAGTAGTAGTAGTAGTAGTAGTAGTAGTAGTAGTAGTAGTAGTAGTAGTAGTAGAAGTAGGTCAACATGCGTACAGACTTGATAGTAGCTGGGTCCCCATGCAGTGAATGGTTCGCTGAAGATCAGAATCGAACCCCGCACCTTGGAGCAAATGTCTGATGCCTTTCCACTTGGACAGCCATGCCCCCAAGTAGCAGCCAAAAGCAACGCCAACCATCTAGAAAAGGTTCAGAATGCCAGCCTCTGAGTCTGGCCAGCTGTCACTCCAGAATGCCAGCCTCTGAATCTGTCCAGCTGTCACTCCCAGAATGCCAGCCTCTGAGTCTGGCCAGCTGTCACTCCTGAATGCCAGCCTCTGAGTCTGGCCACTGTCACTCCTGAATGCCAGCCTCTGAGTCTGGCCAGCTGTCACTCCAGAATGCCAGCCTCTGAGTCTGGCCAGCTGTCACTCCAGAATGCCAGCCTCTGAGTCTGGCCAGCTGTCACTCCTGAATGCCAGCCTCTGAGTCTGGCCAGCTGTCACTCCAGAATGCCAGCCTCTGAGTCTGGCCAGCTGTCACTCCAGAATGCCAGCCTTTGAGTCTGGCCAGCTGTCACTCCAGAATGCCAGCCTCTGAGTCTGGCCAGCTGTCACTCTAGAATGCCAGCCTCTGAGTCTGGCCAGCTGTCACTCCAGGATGCCAGCCTCTGAGTCTGGCCAGTTGTCACTCCAGGAGACAAGAAACGAGAAAACTGCTGAGGCAAAGTGAGACAACGATGAGTCCTGAAAATGAAGAGGCTTTTATCTCCCCCTCCGCAATCAAAGGTCCGGATTCTAACCAACGATAGCATCAATTGTCACAGTCCAAGCCACCTGGTAAAGGCGCTTCAGTTACGTCAAAGGGAACATCTCCTGCTCAGAAATCAATGACAAAAAGCGCTCCAGGACTTCGAGGAATGATCAGTATTATCTGTTCATCTGTTACCTTTAACATTGCTAGAATCGCAGCAAAAGATCAAATTACAGACTTGAAATCCCTGATACCTGAACACTGGACCAGGACTACCCAAGCACCACCTGGACTCGAGTCTTTACAGATGGTTATACAGAAGATGCTGTTGTAAAAGGGAGGAGTAGTGTCTACCGACATACGGCTTCCTGACGGAAGCTCCGACACCCTGTCTATCACTATGGGTCAATTTTTGCACCAAGGTCAGAGCTGAAACTGTGCATTACTTCATGCTGCTCAGATCCTAAATGGGAAAAACACAGCACATAGTTTTTTTTTTTCTCACTGACAGCCAAGACTTCTTTCAAAGTCATCAGTCCAGAAAACCAGATCCTGGGACAGCAGAAGAGAGCTTCAAACACTGGGCTCCAAACCCAACCTGGTGCTGCGCTTGAATCCCCTTCGACTGAGATATTACAGGGAGTGAGGAAGCTGACAAACTTTCCAAGCAAGGCAGCAAGCAGGAGCATCATTTATCCCAAGGAGAAATCAAGACTTCTTAAAACACCACTTCAAACACACACAGAGACAGCGTCTGCGGACAGAACCTGAGGAGGGTGACATCTACCACTCGGAAAAGGCGCAACACTTGTCTTCTAAACTGATAACAAGACATTGTCAGCTCCTCTCGCATCTCCACAGGCTGAAAATCTCTCACACAGACGAGTGCCCACGCGGCACTGGTCCAGAGACGCCAGGGCCACAGTCTGCGTTCCTGTCCCACCCTTGACACTCTACGACAGGATACGTGGTCCAGGGCAGTGGACCTAAGGGTGAACCTAAGCGTCAAGCTGCGGTGACGGACAACGTCATTTAGGCAGACGGCCGACTTCGCCCACAACAGCGGACTAACAGTACAGCACAGCCGAGAACGCTGAGAAAATGAAGAGGAAGACGCTCCAAGATCTATGGTGGGATTCTCGGTGTACCACCTTCAGAAATGTTTGTATGCCTTCCTCATCACCTGTCCATCTGATCCCATTTTAGTCATGAAACCTTTCCCACAGGTGAGTGTCTCCGACTGTTCCTGTCACTCAGTCCTGTGGATCTGACGTGTGTTACTGTGTTGTGTCACGAACAGGCAGGGGGAACATCAGTCACGGCACAGTGGTTTTGAGTGTAAATGGGAAGGAGGTCGGTCCCTAATCAATCTGAAAACGACGAAGGTTGAACTTCTTCTGTCCTCTGTTTCAATTACAGCGAAACAGAGTTATGTTTTGGTTTCTCAGTACGTCAGCTTCACCATCACAGTTGAAGGTACGTTGCACAAAAGTAAAGCTAAGAGAGAGAGAGAGAGAGAGAGAGAGAGAGAGAGAGAGAGAGAGAGAGAGAGAGAGAGAGACACACACACACACATACACACACACACACACACACACACCCACACACACACACACACACACACAGGAGACAGAGAGAGAGAGAGAGGAGAGAGAGAGAGAGAGAGAGAGAGAGGAGAGAGAGAGAATGCGAAAGTTTATTCAGTATAGGCCAAGACCCCTCATTGAGGGATACACATACAGAATATATCAACACACATTTGAGAGAGAGAGAGAGAGAGAGAGAGAGAGAGAGAGAGAGAGAGTCCCAAACAACAACAGGGACAACAGCAGGGAAAAAATATATAAACAACACAAAACAGCTGAAGATCTGCCGGGAGCACTGACCGAGCGACCAACGGTCATACATGCTGACGTCACAGCCACATGTTTTGCTGGTGCTTCTCTGTCATTTGTTCAACGCCAAACCCTGCGCTAGAGATTGCAAAAAATAAGCATACAAGTCAATGAATAAATGGGGGAAAATAATCGAACGATAGGCATTTCTGTCTCATCTACAACGCCTAACATTGCGCTTGAAACCGCGGAAAATAAGTACACAAGTATACGAATAAATGAAAAAAAAAAAAAGCAAACAAGTATTATTTCGTTGCTACTTTCAGTTAATATGAGCGCGTGTGGCGTGTGTGTGCGTTTATGTGCGCGCGCGCGCGTGTGTGTGTGTTTTGAGAGAGAGAGAGAGAGAGAGAGAGAGAGAGAGAGAGAGAGAGAGAGAGAGAGAGAGAGAGAGAGGGGTTGTACGGGGGCAAATACAAATCTCTCTCTCTCTCTCTCTCTCTCTCTCTCTCTCTCTCTCTCTCTCTCTCTCTCTCTCTCCCCCAGTCAGATAAATAAGGACTGGACAAAAGGAACTGGCGTTTGCTGATGCCGATCACTAAGTGATCGAGTTCCGTTCTTCCGGTCCTCCTTCCCCCCTCCCCCTCCCCACCCCTCCCCCCCTCCTCGTTATATGTTCTCGCTGTAAGAACATAAGTAATCTCTCTCTCTCTCTCTCTCTCTCTCTCTCTCTCTCTCTCTCTCTCTCTCTCTCTCTCTCTCAAAAGCTGGATTTTCCCATCTCGTCTAGTCAAGTGTCCGTGCATGCGTAGCAGCAAATGTACATATGGCGTCCTTATCCGCTTCGTGTTCTCAACACAAAGAGATGACGATCTGATCAGCTGATGGCCGATTAGTCAGAAAACCAACAGTCAGTTCCCTACATAGCTACAGTCATCACCTCGGGTTTTCAGTGGGAAAGGAACACGTGGTGGTCACTCAAAACATGCTGGAAACTGTGGTTGAAGATGTCGTGACGTGTGTGTGTGTGTGTGTGTGTGTGTGTGCGGAAGAAAACTGCTATTGCCTCAAAAGTTACCTAGGCTTACGACGGCTTACGAACGCAACGCACTTAAGTCTCATTCTAAAACTGAAATCCCGCTGTGTCTTCACCCTCGACGTGAACTAAGGGGAACGTGTAGAAAAACAAACAAACAAACAAAAACCCACCCCAAAGTGCTAGTGGTACTGAAAGAAAGTACTATCCTCATTTGTGGTCTTACCCTGTTCTCGTATGACATTATTCATACATTTTATTTATTTATTATATTCATATGACCTTATTTACTTATGTATGTATGTATGTATGTATGCATGTGTGTATGTATGTATATATGTATATATCTATTGATTTATTTCATCATTCATTTAGCAATTATTTTTTTCCATCCTAAGCCAAATCTATGGTGAATTCGTTTCAATTTAACTGCATGGCGTGGGGGGGGGGGGGGGGGGGGGGGGGGTCAGTGGTGGAACGTTGTCAGAGCGAACGCTCAGTCATAATATACAGTTCCACGATCACACAATGCCTGCCTGCCTGTCGGCACAGTATGCATGACGTGTATCCGGTGTATCTTGAATGACAGCTGACACTACGTCACACCACCAAAACAACTCGGCAACAGCGCAGACTCCCCGCTGCTGAGTAGCCACATGCCGTCGACCTAATAGGACTTGAACAGGCGTTTGAACAAGCTATATAGTACCCTCCGGACATGCGACAGGATGTGCGTGGGCGTGACAGTGCGTGGGAGGGAGATCGAGTCGGAAATGAACGGCATGATGTGTAAGATCTGTCACTGGCAGGAGTTGTTTGGGCACCAGGCTGACGCTTGCTTGTCATGGTGGTTGTGTGCGCCATGGACAGAGAGAGCGGAACACTCTGAATGTTGCTCAGTGTCTTTGTGACCGACGACGCTACAGGTTTCGGTGTCTCTCTGGCCGTGACTGAGGTCGGGGTAATCGACATCAACACACACACACACACACACACACACACACACACACACACACAAACACACACACGCGCGCGCGCGCGCGCAGAGTGGGCCACAGCCCTGCCCTAAAGACTCAGACCACTGAACTTGGCAACGTAATAGACGTCATCCCCACCCCATCATCAACCATCTGTAAACAAGACAAAAACTGGTCTCAAATTCTCTGACGCTTCATTGCGTTTTTTCCTCATGCGGGCTTGTCACGTCCCTTCTCCACCTCTCTCCGCCCCCCTCAGTCTGTCTGTCTGTCTGTCTGTCTGTCTGTCTGTCTCTCTCTCTCTCTCTCTCTCTCTCTCAAATCGAAAGAAGTCGGGCAGAAAATCAGGGCCCGAACAGGAAGGAGCAAAGACCGACAAGTGAAAATGGAGGCAGCCAGCCCCTGTGCACATGTGATAGCAAGGCTTGACGACAGGCCACGAGCCGCCGCACTAGCACCACACGATACTGTTGACAGGAGTGGTTGACGGATTGACCTTGAGCCCAGGGCCAATCCTCGCCTAAGCCGGATCCAATGGCGACTTTCACCTTGCCAGATGTCGCTGTGCCCATTATTCGACAGGGAGCCGGGTGGCGGGGTGTGTGTGTGTGTGTGTGTGTGTGTGTGTTGGGGGGGGGGGGGGGGGGGGGGAGGAGGGGAGGACCCGTAATCAATAACAAGAGCTAGGTTTGTTCAG
>JADBJO010002141.1:65000-75000 GCA_016801955.1 Conus betulinus | reverse complement strand
CATTTATGATATACTTTCTGAAATCAGTAAACAGGTGCAGTTGTACATGAAATAAAGTTCATCCCGTACAACAGGGACTGCGTGATTTTTCTTCTTTTGGATTGATCGTAACCCTAATAAATATTCAAGGAATGTACATTTACTCTCAGTTTACAAAGAGCTCATTTGTGACTTATACTGATTTTATCAACAAATGATACTCTAGTCGATATGGAGTTTAATTGATTTAAAAAAAACCCAACTAATATACGGTAGTAAGTTTTTTTTTTGTCGATTCCAGAACTGAATATGTCAGTAGCCTGCTGCATAACACGTGACGAAAAATAAATATATATATATATATTTTTTTTACTGAATGTTGACTGATTGACCCGAACATATAACAGTAAGCTCTGAAGAATATACAGACAGCAATCAATGAGTTTTAGTTGTACTGTTTTGGTTCAATACAGCAGAATTTACCCCCCCCCCCCCCCCCCCTCCCTTCCCTTTTTTGTAACACATGTAGATGTTGTGTGGTCACTATAGTGTCCAGTAATTAAGTATTCGACACGAACTATGTGGATTTCAATGCAAAAATCTGGCTTTTTCTGCCAGTGGTGATAGATTAATTGCTTCTGAATGTACTCCTAGAACTTTGTGTGTTTTGAGGAAAGAGGGTTTCCATAGATGTTGGACTCGTCCGCTTGTGTGTGTGTGTGTGTGTGTGTGTGTGTGTGTGTGTGTGTGTGTGTGTGTGTGTGCGTGCGCGAGCGCGCGCGCGTTTCGTGTGTGCGTGCGCTCAGGCGCGTTCGTGCATTCGTGCGGCCTTGTGTGCAGGTATCCGTACTTGCGCGCGCGCACGTATGTGTGTGTGTGTGAGTGAGTGAGTGTGTGTGTGTGTGTGTGTGTGTGTGTGTGTGTGTGTGTGTGTTCAGCATACGGTATTTAGACGTCGAAACTTATGTTTAGAAGAAGAAGTGGTTCTCCAATCTTTTCACTCGTCTGACATTAACCACATCTCTCTCTCTCTCTCTGGTTTCCTGTCTATCTGTGTGTCTGTCTATCTGTCTACCTACCTGCCGCCTGTCTGCTCGAGTGCTTGTCTGTCTGCCCATCTCTTTCTGTGCGTTACTTGAGCCCAAGTACATCGTGTGTGTGTGTGTGTGTGTGTGTGTGTGTGTGTGTGTGTGTGATCGGGTGGGGGGAGAGAGAGAGAGAGAGAGAGAGAGAGAGAGGTTGTGCGTACGTGCAAACGTGTGTGTTTGGGCCTCATGATTTGTGTCTGTCTGACCGACTGTCAGTCCCTTGTGTTCTGTCTGTCTCCAGTCCCCCTAACACCCCCCCTCCCCCCCCCCCCCCCCCCCCCCCCCCCCAAAGTCCCCTCCCTCTTTGTCTCTCCAACTCCGTTTCAATACCTTCAGACCTCCTCTCTTGAATCCCCCCTCCCCTACTCCCCCCACCCCTTTTTCTTTTATCCCTGCACGCGTTCACCCCGGTTCAGAACCCCCCCCCCCCCCCCCCCCTCCCCCAATTCACCTCCATCTCTCCTCCAACCCACCCCAGCCTTACCTGTCCAGGATTGGGGCCTAAGGAATGCGTTGTTTTGACGCTCACCAGAGAGAGCGGCGAGAATGTCGGACCCCTTTGTATTTTCCTTAAAAGCCGCTCTCCCCGTCACCCCTCCCCTCGTTTTCACCCCCCTTTCTCTTTCTCACCCCCCCTCGCACCACTGTCTCGGTGGATGTTAGAAACCGTTCACGTCAAGCGCATTTCTGTTCTCGGCTTTTGTTCTTCCACCCTAACCCCCCACTCCCCACCCCCACCCCCACCACCCCCGTGCCTGTAGTTTTATGTAATTCATTGATACACATATTTAGGTCTGACCTCTTAACCTCATGGATTAGCTGATGTGGGTTGGCGTTAAAGCGTAATCCTGCATGCATTACATGACGGCTCCCAGGTGAAGGTGAAACTGGTTAGGGCACCTGCGTACGTAGCAGCTTGAAAGGCTTGATGCCCTGTCAAAACCATCCAGTCTGTATTGCTCAAGGCTGCCCGCAACATTGAGATCTGAGTGTTGAAAGATCAGGAGGCTCACACCGAGGTAGCGCAAATCGATTCTTCGGATCAAATTTCTTCTTCTTCTTCTTCTTCTTCTTAGCAACATACTTTCATAGATCATGTTCATTGCTCTCGTTCCTAATACTCACGAAACAATCTAAACAAGACCACAGAAGACAATAGAAGAGAACTTAAAGAGTAATGACTGAACACACTATTTCAAAATCAGAAAAAAAGGAAATGGAAAAAAAAATCATAATCTGAACATGCAATTTAACATAAACACGAATGAAAGCATATCAATAATAGAAACACACACACACACACACACACACACACACACACACACACACACACACAGTAGAGTAGTGTCATAGTCAGATGATACAGCTGGAGTGTTACGGACCATTCATTCATAAACAGTCAGCATAAGGATAGGGACAAAACAAATTCAACTCATGCCAATGAATATAGCCACGAAAAGCATGTATTTTTGTCAAAAAAAATTTTAAGTTGAAAATTCATTTCAGTGACTCTTGGTGGTGATCATGATCAAGATGACGATGATCAGAACTCAGCATCCTTAGAGGAACAGTTGTTCACATTAGCTTAGAACAGTCAGTAAAATAATTTATTGACATTACTGTGTGATTACAAAGAGCGTGTATGTTATTCCTGATGATTTGAGCACTTATTGCTGGGTACTATGACCTCTGCAGGTACTTTTTTTTATGAGACGTTATAGTCCACACCCAAGAGACTGTAAAACGTTTCGAGGGTCTGCTTTGAAAGTAAACAGTGAAGGGCACAAAGTTTGGTTTGGGGAAAGAGAGTTCGAGACAGATGGAGCTGATGGAAAGGTAGTTTTGAACACGTCGATCCGAGTACGTGGTAGAATATAACTGTTAGAGAGCCATATCGACCTGATGTCCAGGTAAGTAAATCTCTGAAGTATTGTGGGAGCCAGATCATTGCGTACTTTGTACATAAGTACAGCTTTGTTGAGGTCTTGTTGCGTTTGCAACGGCAGCATGCTTTCATCTAGCCTGCATGCTTTTCTGTAAGTTGACACAAAAGAATCCGGCCGAATTATCTTTGCTGCTGTTTTGTGCATTGAGTTTAAGTTTTAAGTTGGTTACGGAAGATGATATGTACTCAATCACAGGCCTGTGTGGGCAGTCGTTTCGATGTTATGCTGTCACTGAAATGGCCCTTGATAACCTACATGTAAAGACGACGGCTTTGCTGTGTAAGACTCGTGGACTTGACAGGACATCAATCCATTCCAGCTGCAACGTGTGGGCGCTTCCTCTGATTTTTTCTCCTCTGTCTGGGACGAGGCTGGAACAGGCCCTTGCAGGCAGCTGCCATTCATGGCTTTTTCTTTCATTCATTTGTTCCTTTGTTTTATCTATTTTATTGTAGTCCATGTTCACTCCTGTTTGCGTCCAACCTGCACCCTTCCCTCAAGTCTAGAAGGATGTTGGAAACAGAAAGTACACCTTTTGCATTCGTTCGTTTTTCTTTGTTGTTGTTGTTGATTCTTTGTTTGTTCTTTCTTTCATAGAAAATACATTTAAAAAACGATACTTTTTATGATTTGATTGTTCTGTTTTTCATTTTTTTTCTTTTACTTTTTTTTTTGCTTCTTTTCCTCTCTTCTTTCTATATAAACTTTCTTCTTTTATTTTTTTTTCATTGCCTGTCTAGAACCGATCCTGATATTGCTTCCCCCCCCCCAAGCTCCTCGACGACTCCCCTGCGGTTTGCTGGGCTTCAGACAACATGAGATGAAATAAAAATGCCTGTCTGGCACAACGTTGGAGATCGTCCATTCCAGAGTAGTCTCCCATCTAGCCTGTCCTTTTCTTTCTTTCTTCTTCTTCTGTATTTGTTTTTCTTTCTTTCTTTCTTTCTTTCTTTCTTTCTTCAACCTGTCAAGGGAAGATGTTGGAAGAACACCTCCTTCCAGTCCATGTCCCATGGTATTCTTCTTCTTCTTCTTCTCCTTTTTTTTCTGGCAGTGCGTCTCGGACGATGTTAGAAATGGTAAATTCCAATCTAAAGTTTTTCTGTCTTTCTTTTCTTCTTCTTCTTCTTCTTTTTTTTCTTTTTTGTCATGCTGGATGTCAGATACAGCCAGATCCACTCTCTCTCTCTCTCTCTCTCTCTCTCTCTCTCTCTCTCTCTCTCTCTCACACACACACACACACACACACACACACACACCCACCTTCCCCCACCCCTCCCCCTCCTCCCTCTCCCTCCTCTCCCCCCCCTTCCCCCTTCCCCACCCCCCCCCTCCAACCTCCCCCCACCCCACCAATCCTCTCCTTCCACTCCCAGTTTCTCCCTTGGCGTGATGTAGTGTGTGGAAAGAGCCCGCCCGCCCGCCCGATCCGCTGCAGCAGTCTTCTTTTTCTTCCTTTTATTTCCCCATCCTTTAATCAGACCGGAGCGTGAGCGTTGCGCCTGATCCGGGGTCGCTGAAGTGCACAGACATTAAGAAGCGTGTGAATATTTCATAACTTACACGGTCTCATAGCTGGGCCTGTCTCCCACACTTGCTTCACTCAGTGGGTTTGCCGCGCTTTTATTCTTCGTTAGCTTTTTTTTTTTTTTTTTTTTCTCTTGTGGATGGTACGCTGTTTGTTTGTTTTTTTTTATGGGATAGAATGTTGTGTTTTTTTTGTATACTCTTTTTTTAAAGTTGTTTTGTTTTGTTTTAGGTCTTAAGTCTTCCCTATCTCACCGTGTTGTAGTGTATGATTGATCGTCCGCATGCAGGTTTTGTGCGTTTGCCTGTGTTCCGTTCTGTTCCTGTGTCTGTCTTTGTCTGTCTGTTCCCTGGCTCATTCTAGCGGTTTGACATGTTCGTTGCTTGCCGATTATGTCCCCCCCCCCCCCCCCCCCCCCCCCCCCCCCCCCTTCTATTTTCTCTATCAGTCTGTCAGTCTGTCTGTCTGTCTCGATGTTGCTGCAACGTTTCCCCCCCCCCCCCCCCCCCTCCCCTCCCCCCCAGTCCCTCCCTCCACCCTGGCGTCGTCCCCATCTCTCCACAAAACTCTCTTGCTCCTCTCTTGCCAGATTTATTCGTCCAATATTATCCCCAGGGCCTTTCTGTCCTGTCTCCTCTCGTCCCTCATTCTTCCTGCCTGTCTGACAAAGAGAGAGAGAGAGAGAGAGAGAGAGAGAGAGAGAGAGGGGAGGGAGGAAGAGAGAGAGAGAGAGAGAGAGAGAGAGAGAGAGAGAGAGAGAGAGAGAGAGAGAGAGAGGACGAATGGGAAGGGGACGTGGGAGGGTACACGCATCTAGAGTTGAGGGCAAACACGCGCGCGCGCGCGCGCGCACGCACACACACACACACACACACACACACACACACACACACACCACACACACACACACACACACACCACCACCACCACCACCACCACCACCACCACCACCACCAACAACAACCACTACTCATCTCCCTCCTTGATATACGTTTATGCCCTCCCCCATTGCTCCTCTTCAACGCCTTCGACTTCCTCTTCCCCCCTCTCTTCGTTCTCCGTTCTTCCTGTAGCAACACATGTGCACAGACACGTACGCGCGGGCGTGCGCACACGCACACACACACACACACGCGCGCGCGCGCGTGCACCATGCGTGTACGCATGAACTCACGCACGCACGCGCACACACACACACTCACACACACACACACACACACACACACACACACACACACACACACAACACAAACACACACACACACACACACACACACACACACACACACACACACACACAACACACGCGCGTGCACGCACGCGTGTACCCACGCACTCACTCACCCACGCACGCGCGCACACACACACACACACACACACACACACACACACACACACACACACACACACACACACACACACACACACACACACACACACACACAACACACACACCACACACACACACACACACACACACACACACACACACACACACACACACACACACACACACACACACACACAACACACACACACACACACGCACACACGCACACACAACACACGCATACACACACACCACACACACACACACACACACACACACACACACACACACACACACACACACACACACAACACGCACACACACACACACACACGCGCGCGCGCGCACGCACGCACGCACGCACGCACACACCTGGCACCACACCACACCACACTTCCATCCATCCACTCCACTCCACTCTGACCATTCCCCCCAGCCCTTCAAGGTTAAAGTAGAGCCAAAAATGGCCTGATCGGCAGGCCCATAATAACCACCCCTAGCGAGCCAGCAGCGCGTGCGTACGTGAGCTTTGCATAAGAGGCTGCTGACTGCACTATGGGGGCTGGTGACGGTGGTGGTGATGGTGGTGGTGGTGGTGGTAGACAATCGTTCTTTTTTTTTTAACATTTTACCCCCCCCCCCCCCCCCCCCCCCCCTCCCGTTTTTTTTTTTTCTTCAACCTGTGGCACGTTGTCTATGTCGTCCGCAGAGAGTGCTCTGACCGCACGATCGTTGTTGAGTTCACACGGCGGTTTTGACCCTGAACCGACCAACTGCGCGTTTGGTTTCTGTTAGGTACTACTGCTGTAACGCCTTGAACCGAGCCAACCTCCGGCTACGACCACTGCTGCTGCTAAGCGCGTTGTGTCCGAAGAGTGCATGTTGTTACCGCACAAAATGTCACCACTGCACAACAAGTCACAATGACATTTTGTGCAGGCTATTCACTGCACAAATTGTCACAATTTGCACAGAATGTCACAATTGTGACCATTTGTGCACCTGTATGCCTTTTCTGAATCACTGCTGCACAAATTGTTACAACTCTCTCTTACCTGTGGTGTGTGTGTTGTGTGAGTGGATGGGTAGATGGATAGGTGGATGTACTATATGATGGTTTTTTTTTTTTTTTGCGTTTTTCAGTTTGGCTTGCAATTCATAATTTTCAATGTTATATCTAATATATTCTTTTAGTATGTATTCACTGCACATGTTTAGGTGACAGCCCAGATACGATATCCCATGTTGGTTGATGAGGCTAATAGAAACAACACGATTTGTCTGGGTTGTTGTCAGTTGTTGTCCCCAAGACTATGCACCTATGTAGCAAGTTTGGAAAATCTAAAAAATATTGCAAGAAAAAGGAAATGGGTGTTCAACGATCAGCGTCAGCGTCACCTTGACTTTGACTTTTGACCTTGATTTTTTTGCGAGCAGTATCAGCATACCTTACCTCATCAACAAACAATTTTGAAAAGGCTGTATTAAGTGCTTGAAGAGACACTGCCAAAAATGCCGTTTTGGCTGACGTGGGACAGAAACAGACAAACAACAACAACAACAACAACAACAACACACACACTCACACGCACACACACACACACACACACACACACACACACACACACACACACACACACATCCGAAAAAAAAAAAAACAGACACGAACGAACTTAATAGACTGCTCGCTTCTTGAAAGCGGCGGACTAACAAGACTGACAGAGGTTGTGACATTTTGTGCAAGAGTGAACTCAAAAATGGGGCATAGGTGCGCAAATGGTCACAACTGGGAGTTATGACGTTTCGTGCAGCCCTTCACTGTACAAAATGTGACAACTGACACAAAATGTCACAATTGTGCAGTGGTGACATTTTGTGCGGTAACACCTGTTCCACGGCGACCTTTTCTCAGAGCACACAGATAGTATACGCCCTCCGTAAGGCGTACTTTGGCCAGAGTGAGTGAATGGCCTTGCATGTCCCAGGCCGCTGACAGTGCTAGTGGAATGCAGGGGGTGGGAGTGGGGGTGGGTAGGGGGGGGGGGGGGGGGGGGGAGGATTGGGGGGTGGGGGGTGGGGGACTGTAATGTGCAGCGGCAGTGTGGGGGATTTGACGGACCGTGGCCTTGATTGTTGGAGCGGACCCCCCCCCCCCCCCCCCCCCTCCCCGCCCCTCTCTTTCCGTGCTCTGTCTGTCTGTCTGTCTCTCTCTCTCTCTCTCTCTCTCACTCTCTCTCTCTCTCTCTCTCTCTCTCTCTCTCTCTCTCTCTCTCTCCTCTCTCTCTCTCTTCTCTGACCTGTTGTATGCTCCGAGAGAGTCATGGCGAGAATACATGCATGTTCATTGTCAGGCGAATCGGGGACATTCGAGGAGGACTGCCAGAAATTCGTCGTCAGCCAGCGCCTGACATGACCAGCACGTGCGTTTGATACTCGTTATCCCGAGACGTGGACAAGTCGTGAAGACACACAGGACTGAACGTCACCACGGCCATCTTGGTCACCACCACGTAAAACCACACAGTCCCCAAAACTGTGCTCATGTCTGCCATTTTCTTCTACCGAATTAATGTACCACTGCCATGGAAAAAAAAAAAAAAAACCGATTTCTTCTGTTTCGTTTGCCTCATTTGTTGTATGATTCTCATATAAGCTGCTTTCTTTCATTCAGCGGGAACAGTCTGGAATCACTGGCACTCAGACTCTCGCGCCGACGCAGTAATGTATGATCAGCATCAAATGGAAACATGTCCACAAGACATCTGTCAACCATGCTGGTTCCGTTGTCACAGTCATAAGTAGATTAGGGTGGTGAGTTTCGTGGACATCGTCTTTCTTCTTCCTTCTGCTTCTCCTCCTCCTCCTCTTCTCCTCCTCCTCCTCTTCTTCCTCCTCCTTTTCCTCCTCCTCCTGTTCCTCCTCCTTCTTCTTCTTGTTTGTCTCCGTCCTCAGTCTCGTCTTCTTCTTCTTCTTCTTTGTCTTCCTCTTGTTGTTCTTCTTCTTTCTTTCTTTCTTTTCTTTCTTTCTCCTCTCCTCCTCCTCGATCCTCCTCCTCTTTCTCCTCCTCGATCCTCCTCCTCTTTCTCCTCCTCTCTTTCTTCCTCCTCCTCCTCCTCTTCTCTTTTCTTCTTCTTCTTCTTCTTTCTTTTTCTTTCTTTCTTTCTTTCTTTCTTTCTCCTCCTCCTCTTCGATCCTCCTCCTCTTTCTCCTCCTCGATCCTCCTCCTCTTTCTCCTCCTCTTCCTCCTCCTCTTCTTCTTCTTCTTTTCTTCTTCTTCTTCTTTTTTTCTTCTTCTTCGTCTTCTTCTTCTTTCTTTTTTCTTTCTTTCTTTCTTTCTTTCTCCTCCTCTCTCCTCGATCCTCCTCCTCTTTCTCCTCCTCGATCCTCCTCCTCTTTCTCCTCCTCTTCTTCCTCCTCCTCCTCTTCTCTTCTTCTTCTTCTTCTTCTTCTTCTTTCTTTCTTTCTTTCTTTCTCCTCCTCCTCTTCGATCCTCCTCCTCTTCTCCTCCTCGATCCTCCTCCTCTTTCTCCTCCTCTTCCTCCTCCTCTTCTTCTTCTTCTTTTTTCTTCTTCTTCTTCTTCTTCTTCTTCTTCTTCTTTTCTTTCTTTCTTTCTTCTTCTCCTCACCTCCTCCTCGATCCTCCTCCTCTTTTTCTCCTCCTCGATCCTCCTCCTCTTTCTCCTCCTCTTCCTCCTCCTCCTCCTCTTCCTCTTCTTCTTCTTCTTCTTCTTCTTCTTCTCTTCTCTTCTTGGGAAGTCGTTGGGGCACCACACTGAAAAACACTTCACCAGGTTCCCCCTGTTCTGTCGATTCTGTGCCAAAGTCTGCATCAAATATCTTCCATGTCCACTGTGCAATGCTGTTAGTACATCGCTTTTTTGTTGTTCGTTTGTTTGTCTTCCCTTCTGTTGGGGTAAATTAAGTATCATAAAACTGACAGATCTGAACATGCAACAGGTTTTTGGTTGTTGATTGAAATATGTGCCGTAATACTAGCCTATTATCATCAATATGGCGCATATACTGAACAAACACTTCACGCCCGAGACTGACCATTCCTCCAGAAAGTATTTCTTGTTGTGCCTGCTTAAAACTGCTGGTTTTGCATTTAAAAAAAAAAAGTTCACGC
>JADBJO010002141.1:50000-52500 GCA_016801955.1 Conus betulinus | reverse complement strand
CCTGTTAAAAAAAAAAAAAAAAGTGCCGGTGGGTATCACTTCTGGTTGCTGCGTTTGGTTGTGCATGAACTGCCCATACACTCTCCCTGAAACGTTCATACAACACGTTTAAGTTGCTTTTAGTGTTTTGTTGGAACTAACTGTTCACGGACATTACCAGAGCGGCTGTCTATTTGTCGTTTTATATATGATTTCGTTTTCCTTTGTCATCTGTCTATCTGTCTGTCTGCCTGTCTGTCTATCTATGTATCTGTCTGTCTAGCTAGCTAGCTATCTAGGTAGTTTGCTTGCCAGCTAGCTCTTCAGTTAGTTAGCTATACACACATGCACACTCACACTTCTCTCTCTCTCTCTCTCTCTCTCTCTCTCTCTCTCTCACACACACACACACACACACACACACACACACACACACACACACACACACACACACACACACACACACACACACACACACACACACACACAACACAAAAAACAAAAAAACACACACACACACATCTATCTATCTGTCTATCTCCCTGTATGTCTATCTGTCTGTCTATCGATCTAAAGAACTGCACCAAAGGTACTAAAAAGTGTAAGCTGTCAACCAATCAGTCCTTCAGTCTTAATTATTCGACAAAGTTAAAAAAAGGTATAAAAACAGAAGACTGCACACACACACACACACACACACACACACACACACACACACACACACACACACACACACACACACACACACACACACACACACACTCATTCATATATATATATATATATATACATATATATGTATACATGTGCAATCTTGTTTTCATACTATTTTTTAACTTTGTCAACTTATGTATGCGTGTGTGTGTGTGTGTGTATATATATATATATATATATACATATAGTGTGTGTGTGTGTGTGTGTGTGTGTGTGTGTGTGTGTGTGTGTGTGTGTGTGTGTGTGTGTGTTCAGCGTACTTGGAAAACGCTGTTGTAGTCAGCCTGGACACGCTTTTCGAAGCTTGGGATCCTCTTCAGCAGGGTCAGCAAGTGGCAGAATTGTATTGGGGCCACTGAAAACCAACAAAACGGACATCGAGAAGGACATGCCTGGGAATGTTCGTTTTCAACACATTTCTGTTTGAATTTCCCGTTGACGATGTGTGTGCAGTCTATCGAAGGATTTGTGTGTGTGGATAGCCAACTAGGTTCAACGTTATTTTGTTGAGAGCTGGATACTTCTTATTTCTTATTTGACATACATTTTCATTTTTTCCCCGTGTATGTGTGTGTGTGTGTGTGTGTGTGTGCGTGCGTGCGTGCGTACGTGCGTGCGTGCGTGCGTGTGTGTGTGCGTGTGTGCGTGTCCTCGCCTGCGCGCGGATAGCCTACTAGACTTAATGTGCGTGCGTACGTGTGTACGTGTTGGTAAAATGATAAATTTGAATTAAGAAATAAGCATTCCAGCCTGTATCATTACTGCAGCGGTACGACGTCCTACCTAGCGCAATGACACGAGCTAACGATTAAATGTGAATAGCCATGATGTCTGGCTGTTGGGTGTGGACACAGTGAATAGCCATGATGTCTGGCTGTTGGGTGTGGAGACAGTGAAATAGCAATGATGTCTGGCTGTTGGTGTGGGGACAGTGAATAGCAATGATGTCTGGCTGTTGGGTGTGGAGACAGTGAATAGCAATGATGTCTGTCTGGCTGTTGAATAGGTGTCTGGCTGGGTGTGGACACAGTGAATAGCAATGATGTCTGGCTGTTGGGTGTGGACACAGTGAATAGCAATGATGTCTGGCTGTTGGGTGTGGACACAGTGAATAGCCATGATGTCTGGCTGTTGGGTGTGCGGAGACAGTGAATAGCAATGATGTCTGGCTGTTGGGTGTGGAGACAGTGAATAGCAATGATGTCTGGCTGGGTGTGGGTGTGGAGATGTCAGTGAATAGCCATGATGTCTGTCTGTGTTGGGTGTGGACAGTGAACAGCAATGATGTCTGGCTGTTGGGAGTGGACATAGTGAACAACAATGATTCTGTCTGGCTGTTGGGTGTGGAGACAGTGGGTACCCCGCCTCTCCACCACCATTGGTTTACATTTAGAAGCTGGTGGTTGTCTTGTTTTGAGACGTCCACCATTGAACAACTGTGACCTGTTGCCGTTAAATGCAATAATGCAGACAAGCCAGCAAACTGATACATGGGAGGTAGGTTAGAAGAGTCAGAGAGAGAGAGAGAGAGAGAGAGAGAGGAGAGAGAGAGAGAGAGAGAGAGAGAAGAGAGTTTTTACAAATTCACACGAAACAAAGAGCTTAAAAACAAGGGAACATGTAGCAAGACAGAGTGTAACTTAAAGAAACAGACACACAATAAATCTATTCTCACTTACACACACACACACACACACACACACACACACCACACACACACACACACACACACACACACCACACACACACACACACCACACACACACACACACACATCACCCTTCACCACCACACCCCTTCCCTCCAC
>JADBJO010002141.1:37500-42500 GCA_016801955.1 Conus betulinus | reverse complement strand
CAAAAAACAAAAGATGCGGGGGAAAAAAAAAAACAACAAAAAAAAAAACCCCACCACCTGCACCATTGTGTCCCTTATCACATGGGTCCCACAGCCATACCATTCCCCTCTCATGATCAATACCCCCCATCTTCAGCCGGCTGCACCCTCTGACCACGGCAGTCATCCCAGGGAGAGAGAAAGGCCTTCCGCTGACTCCTTTCTCTAAGAGAATTACCAATTTGCCTTGGCCAAAGGCTGACAGCCATGGACTGCCAGTTCTGAATGACAAATGGCTCTGTCCCTGCCAAAGGCGTGTCAAGGCTTGGGTTAGTTAGCCCCCCCCCCCCCCCCCCCCCCCCCCCCCCCCCCTAATCCCACACCGGAGGTTAAAAGGTTGCCATGGGTGACAGTTTCAGATTCAGAATTAGGTAAGCCCGGAATTAGGTATAGCCCCCCCCCCCTCTTCCCCCCCTTTCCCTCCTCTTTTCAGTTCCCACCCATCCACCCTTCCCACAAAAATAGTCTTTCATGGGAGTTGTCAGAAGCGTCACATCCCGAAGCAAGCGTCAGTACCCCAAGATGATCTCCAGAGTCCTTCAACCAGTTGAGATGGATCGTATCAGGGGTGAAAGGTTCCGCATTTTCATCAGAAAATGCACACACACACTCTCTCTCACACACGCGCGCGCGCGCGCGCGCGCGCGCGCGCGCGCGCGCACGCGCGCACACACACACACACACACACACACACACACACACACACACACACACACACAAACACACACACACACACACAAGCAAAAAACAGAAAACCGACACACACACACACACACACACACACACACACACACACACACACACACACACACACACACACACTTTAAGCAAAAAATTCTAGCTCATTGTAGACAAAAGTTAGGACAGGTCAGTGTAGCTGACAATAAGTTGCTGCTATTCTTGAGTTACACTTAGATTCTACAGGGGGTTAAATCAACATTCACTGTAGGTAAAATGGCGGGCGAGAACGTCCGTGGCCCTCCAGGAAATGGAAGAAAAGAAGTACTGAGGCAGTAGAGAGAGAGAGAGAGAGAGAGAGAGAGAGAGAGAGAGAGAGGATGCATTTACAACAGAACACGTCAACTTGGGCAGCGCCAAATGGCAGTTTTTAATGTCAGTTGCGAATTCATAACCGCCTTTATGCGTGCTGCATGCTTATGCGCTGAGCTAGCCAGTCATTCACCGACAGCTGCACGACAATGGCGGTTTCTTGTGTCACTGCTTTGTCCTGATCTGGCCTCCGTGGTTTGCTGGGCTGTAAACATGACTTGACTACCAGCATAAGTCTTCGTGAGGAGAACAGAACGAAACTAAGAACAACTGATCACTCACCGGGCCCATGTAGTCCTTCCAACGTCCATTAAAACAATACTACTGAGAACATTCTACTTTTTACTTAAAACCTTACGTCCCGCATGAAATCGCTACTATTATTTCTTTTTACCATGGCATGCAACACGAAAGCATCAGACAGCCAGCCCATGGAAGGCAGACAGTCGGAACAAAATGCACATCCTATGTCCTAAGACGGGGTGAGGACTGTTTTTGAAACCGGGTCCTCCGCCACCATTTGCAGCCAGACCCTGATGATGACAGCATACACACTGGCTGGACAAGCAGCACAGCCCAGAACGTCATCATCTTCTGGCTGGGAAAGAGTCCCAACAAAAAAATCACATTCTTCGACTTCAGGACAGAGCCGAACAAGTTGCCATCAAGAATCATCACACCATCCACTCCCAGAGCCAAAGAAGTCGCCATCTTCTGACCCAGGACCAACATGCAATAATCATCACCATCACTAGGCTCAGGAAAGTACCCAGCAGATCACCATCTTCAGGTTTTAGGGTACTCCAAGTCACCAGCAGCAGGCTGAGGACAACCCCCAAACAAGTCAGCTTCACCAAGATCAGGACGGGTCACTGCCAGCTTCTTTGCCACCGTCATCGCCTGAATGCAGCAAAACCGGATGAATGCCATGTGGAACCGGCTCACAGACACCAGCCCACATCCTCCTGCCTTGCTCCACCTTCAGTATCTCGCTGCACAGACCTGGCCGAGTGGCGGGGACTTGGAGGAGGAGGGTCCATGATGTCACTGCAGCAGACAGTGAGTGGGCTCTGCAGCTCCAGCTGGGGAAGCGGGAGAAGACGACAGTGGAACAGTATAGCGACGAGCTAAAAGAAAAAAAAAAAAAAAAAAAAAAAAGAAAAAAAAAGAAAAAAAGAGATAAAAGAGCTGACGGAATAGACAGTTCACGTTCATTACTTTGTTTACCTACACGTGGACAACTTGGTATGTCGTTTTCTTTGGGCGAGCAGAACATCTCTATAGATACCCTGAAAGAACAGTGTTTGAAAAGTTTTGTTTTTTTTTTTAAGTCGCTCTGAGGGACCACACTTCTGATTTAACTCTTTGTGACGGCATCTGCCGAAACGAAAGATGCACTTGGCTCAAGTGTGACCCGGCTGGTTGAAGGCGTTTGGGTTCTCTTTCACAGGAACAGTCTGGAAAATGTAGCCACTTGCTACTGGAAACTGAGCACCAGCATTAAACAAAAGGCAGAGCAAATGTACAGTGAGTAAAGCCAGCCGTTGTTGCCCGCCGAAGTAACGTTTATTCAGCCAAATTGTTAAATCAGTTGAACTTACCTGTGCCAACTTAAGTGCTTTTTTTTGTGGAATCGTCCGCAACGTACTCACAGAAGGTGTAGTAACGTTTGTGATCGAGAAAGACAAAGCACCAGAGTTAGCGTGAACTGAACACCTGTGTCCTATTTTTGTCTGGCTTTGTGTACACAGTTCAGATGAGAGAACGATCACCACCTTTCCGATCGAGTTTTTGTCGAACAAACAAATCAACCTTATAATGCAGAGACTAATTTGTGAAAACAAGACAGATCCATTCTCCCCGACATACACATACGGGACAGCAGCAAGTATATAGTCTGTAGCAACAGCACAGTTTGAAAGCTCACGCGCTTTTGACAAAGCGTTTGATTCTCTTGATTGGGAGTTTACGATGGAAGCACAGAAACTAATCATTTTGATGGCAACATAGGCTAGTGCACTGATTGAAATCTCTGTATAAAAGTATGGAAAGTATGAAAGCATGCTAATGGTCAGTGAATACAAAGGTTTTTTTTTTTTTTTTTTTTTTTTTTTTTTTACAGAACAAGGACCAATGCAGAGTTCATGTGTCACTGCATCTGTCTGGTACTAAAGCACAAAACATTCTTTTGATAATAGGCTTACATTTTAAATTATCTGTTGTATCCGTACCGAAAGCATTGGACATTAGTGCGCCTTTTACCTGTATTTGTCAACTTTCGTCTACTTTCTTCTTTTTTAAAGATCAGAACGATTCGTCAGTCTTACTTAAATTGTTACTTTGTATATTTGTACGTTATATTATGTTGGTGTTGTATGGACATGCAAAATGAGGGAATGATGATAAGGCTTGGAAATGTCGTTCTTATGGGAGAGGGCGCAGTGTGTGGGTGTTTGTTTTTTCACGCTTTTCATGCGCCTAAAGCTATCCATGCCATGCCGGTGCCTCTTATGTTTCTCCGGCGGTGCTTTTATCTGTCACGTGAATGCATAGTTCCGTGAGGATAGGGGGTGTAGCAGATGTTGTTTGGTATCGTAGTAACTAATTAGATGCTGAACCCTTTGTCATTTGATGTTGTAACCAGTGAGGCACTGGAGGCTTCGTCATCTGATATCATAGACGGTTCGGCTATGGATGCTTTGTGATTTGATATTATAACCAGCTAGATCCTGAACCCTGACCTAACCACCTGTCCCCGTGACGGTTCTTCTGTTGTCTGTTTAAGTATAATTACATTCTCTACCTTCTGGACATTTCATGCTGATCATTTCCTCTCTCTGTCATCTTCTCTTCTTTTCTTTGACCATGCTTTTTTATTTTCTTCTTCTTCTTCTTCTTCTTCTTCTTCCTCCTAAAGACTGGTTACTTTAGGTCACCAAACCAAATTTTATATCTTTTTTAATTTATCTTTTGCTTTATTCTCCACTGTCTCCCTGCCGTTGTGGCCCCTTCTCCAGTTCGTTCATTTTCTTTTTCTTTAGTAGAATTTATAATATGTCGACTTTTTAAAATTATCGTGATCTGGCGAGTAGACAGTGAAATTGTACACTCAGTACCGAGTTGACTCTAGCTGTCCATTCTGCAGTGACTTTTTTTTTTTTTTTTGCCAAAGGGCCGTTTTCATGCATTTTACTGTGGACACGGTCATGTTTAGCATTTCTTTGAACCTTTTTTGTTTTAATATAGGAGGCGCAAATTGGGGTGGATGGCTGCCATATTTTTACCGGCTTTAAAGATAGCGACATTTTAGTTTTATGTTTGAATTTAATGTACAGAACACGGAAATAGCTGGTTATCGTTTTTTTTTTTTTTTGTGCAGGTCATCACTTCTTTGCCCTAAAAGGCCTGTGTGATTGGGTGGGTTATGATGTTAGTTAAAAAAAAAAACCCCACAAAAGCAAATACGACCAACAGAAACACCGAACCAGCGCGTCGGATGGGTCCGAGTCTGTTCGTGTGTGCCCAGCGCCATCTGAAATGACAAATTAACTACGTATGTGGTAATGACATAGTCCCTGCCTGCTGTGTCAGGCCAGTTGACATAGGCTAGAACACCAAGGCTACATCAGAATGTTGTTATGCTCTGCATAGTTATGCGGGGGATTGTCTTCAGTTGGGACAAGCTCCTAGCATAACATTATCAGTCTCTCCAATCCCCGAAGTCGGAGTGTGGCTGCTCATGTGGTGAGGTAATAAAAAACGGTCACACACGTAACGTTCTCATCCCCAGCTGATGCATTTGTACCATGTGTTCAAAAACTTCGGCTGTTTGGATGATCCCTGGAGTCTTTTAGCCAGGGTACGACAACAACAACAACATCACATAAACAGCCATTGCGTAAGAAGTTCGA
>JADBJO010002141.1:10000-22500 GCA_016801955.1 Conus betulinus | reverse complement strand
ATTTTTGGTGCATGTGGACATTCAGCTTATAGATATCGTGAGAAACCGATGTCCATCATTTACCTTTTATGTCACCTTCTTTGATTCTTCCCTCTTCCTTCAGCTTAACCTGTTTTTTTTTTTGTCTGTGTGGCCTCATTTGTCTTCTTTTTCTTCTTCTTCTTCTTCTTTTTTTTTTTATATATAAAGTTTTTGCCTTGTTGCTTTCTCTCTCGCCAGGGGGCTTTTCCGATGTAATCTGGCAGGTAGTGAATTTGTATATTTTACCCACAGTGAGACCTGACTGTCCATACGGCATTGTCTCTTTGTTTACTAGGACTTTTTAATCTATGTTATGGCGTTGATTCTCTCTGTCTGTCTGTCTGTCTCTGTTTTTGTCTGTCTGTCTCTGTCTGTCTGTCTGTCTTGTTAACAGAGGATGGTGAATTCAGCGGACTGGCTGACGCTCTCAGCTCTTCCCGGTGGAAACTATTAGTTCGTCTGAAAACGTTATCGATGATTATAGGCGTACAACATTTTCTTTTATTCACGTATTTTCTATACAAAAAAAGAATGACCAGACTGCGATAAATTAAACTGTTAATGCGATGACACCTATGATAAGGCGTTGGCAGGTCGATTGGATCATAATCAATATTGACGCTAACTACAGTCTGGCCTCGTTATTTTATCGAAGTTTAGGTGAACATCATTTCTGATGAAAGCAAAGGGCAAAGAAGCTTGTTTGACGATGCTCTTTTTTTTGTTTTTTTGTTTTGTTTTTTTTTTTTTTTCTCAGCGAAGCTGCACTATTTGGCAGGGTTGTGTTGTTTGTTTCTCGCTGTTATTTCTGAGTGAAGGTTCATTATTTGGCGGGATTGTGTGTGTGTGTGTGTGTGTGGGGGGGGGGGGGGGGGGATAGGGAGTGGGGATAGGGAGGAATCCTTTTTGCTGACGAAGTCGTACGATTTGGACGGGTTTGTGCGACTTCCCAAACCACCCGCATCCATCCACCCAGCGCTAAACGGGTAGGCCGACCTCATCCCGTTCCAGAGAAGATGAAGATGACAGAGGCAGACGGATGGGCTTGCCAGCCTTTTGTAATGCCGCACACGAGGCGCGGTGAACTTCTAACAGTTCACTGACCCTGTGATCAGGCATCCGACCTGGAACCTTTTCTTTTAAAAAATGGAGGCCGGTGCACCCACACACCCACACACACCCGACAGCGAAGGTTTCATGACGCTCACGGAGACCAGAGGGACACAGAATACACAATCTTGCTCCACACAAAGAAGTTCCAAGCTTACCCATCTACCCCAAAGTTGTTACACATGCACGCGGCGACACCCGCAGAAGAAACATGCAACAACATTTAAATGAACAGGTGTTCATGTTGGCGTAGCATTTTGCTCCTGAAAACGGTCTGCGTCTTGAAAAATAAAAAATAAAATAAAATAAGATAAAAATTTGCAAAAAACCTCACTCTTCAATATCAAGCTTTCCATTGCACAGGTCAAACTTTTTTCTTTTACATAAATGTTTGTGACGAAGGATTCCATCAGAAGAAAAAGACTTATGGCTACGATCTTCAGGAGATCCTGGTTATTTGATTTCGTTTCATTTAATTTATTTACAATAAAAAAAATCTCTCTGTGTAAAAATGTTCCTGCCCCTGAAGTGAGAGGCTTTCTTCTGCATGTGTTATTAAATTCACCTGCTATTTGTAAATATAAACGACTATCGTTGGGTAGGGTATCCAAATGCCAGTACTACTATTGCAGGCTATTCAATTCTTGGCACGATGACTGCGTGTAATTTAATTGCTAGTTCTACGACTGCAGGCTATTTAATCAAGTCAGTTACTTTCGTTTACAGGCTATTCAATTGTTTGTATGAATACAACACTACTACATGACCTTCAGCTGCCGCTGCTGCCGTTATTGCTGCTACTACAATTGCTGCTACTACAATTACAACTATTGCTGCTGCTGCTGCGACTATGATGACTACTGATGCTGCTGTTGTTGCTACTTCTACGTTTGCTGCAGCTGCTACAATTGCTACTACTGCTGCTGCTGTTGCGACTACTATTATCATTACTACTACTACTACTACTACTACTACTACTACTACTGCTGCTGTTGTTGTTCTTGCTACAGCCATTGTTACAATCATTACTGCTGCTGAAACAACAGCTTTGTACTAATGTTACTGTTTCACATACTACAACTAGTATGAGGACGAGGGCGACGAAACAGGTACTACCACTACTGCCATGTGTAGGTGTGGTCGTTGCTGCTGCTGGTGGTACCGCAACTACTGCTACTACCGTTGCTGCTGCTGCTGCTGCTGCTGCTACTACTGCTGCCACTGCTGCTGGTCAGTGGTGCTGCAGCAGCAAACAACAGCAGTGCGAACATCAGCAACAACAACAACAGCAATTACTATTACTACTGCTACTACTGCTGCTGCTACTATTACTACTACTACTACTACTACTTGTTGTACTACCACCACCACCACCACTACTACTACTACTACTACTGCTACTGTTGCTGCTGTCGCTGCTGCTGCTGCTGCCATCACCATCACCACCACCACCATTACTACTACTACTACTACTACCACTGCTGCTGGTGCTGCTACTACTGCTACACTCCTCCTCCTCCTGCTACTATTACAACTACTACTTCTACTGCTGCTACCGCTGCCGCTGCTACTGCAACAGCAACTGTGACTACTGCAGGTGCAGTGACCGACTGTAACCCCTCCTGTTGCCGCTGCTGCCTCTGCCTCCGCTGCTGTTGTGGAAACAGTGCGGAAAGTATGACCTTAGCAGTCAAGTGGATCGGGGGGGGGGGGGGGGGGGGGAGGGGGGGGGGGGGCGGGAGGAAGACGGAGACGGGTGCGTGTGGGAGGTGGGGAGGGGGGGGGGGGAGAAGGGAGCTGAGTTGGGGTTAGGTAGGGCGTGGGGGAGGATTGATAGCATGGAGCAGACAGAGGGATGGGTACCGAGGTGAGGGGGAGGGGGGGGGGGGAGGATCGGGGGGGGGGGGGGGGGGGGGGGGGGATGGTGAGGTTGGGCGAGGCGGAGGGAGACTGACTGATCGGTGTATTTATGAGGTCTTTGTCCTCTCTTTGTTTGTCAGCCCTTTAAAAATCAACAGATCTTATTGTTCGGTTTTTTGGGGTGTTTTTACAGTTCAGGGTGCGTTTGCTGAACAACGATTTCCATTTGTGCCTGCAGTTGTTTACTATTTCTACTTTAGTATTTAGGGGTTGCTAAGTATGGTTTGCATAGTATTAACCATTTTCTGTTGAACATAGGTTGCATCTTTTTGAAATGTTGTTGTATGGTGATGCCCTTTTATGATTTTCCAGGATATGTTATAGTTTATTTTTTTTTGTCTTTAAGTCTCCAAATATATTTGCTCAGTTCTGTTTGGTTTTTGTATTTTTCTTTGTTGAATGACTGTTTATGGTTTGCGTATCTGGTTTTGAAGTGATTTTTTCAGTGATCCCTATGTATGTTTCTTTTTCATTTTCTGATGTCACAGTGGCTTGGTATACAATGTTGTTATATAGAGGCATTTGTTGCTTAAGGGACACTGTTCTTTTTTAGCACAATTGCAGGATTTCCTTTCTTCACCCTTCTTTGCTGTGTTGCTTTTCATTTTGTTGGATGAATCAATTATTTTTTAAGGTTAGGCATGCATGAATATGATAGTTTGATGGTGTTCTTGTTGAATATTTTGGACAATTTGTGTTTTTGGGAAGGATGCTGTCAAAATTTTGAAAAATTCTTTTCCTACGTTTGTTTTTACTCGTCCATCATATGGAGGGTTGTACCATGTGATTTTCCTTTTCCTGCTTTTTTTTGTTTTTGTTCATGTTGTTATCTGGGTTGTATTGTAGTTTGTAGCTGTAACCACTTTTTTGCATGCCTCTTGGTATTCTGCTGCTGCATTGTTGAATTGAATACTCTTTCATTATGTGACAGATTAGATAATCTCTTGTTTATGCCATTGGGTATGGTTTTTAGTATAGATGGTGGGTGGTTGCTATTGATGTTTACATAAATGGGTGTGTCATTAGGTTTCATTAGGTTTCTTGTGGGTTTATATATGTGGTTGTTGAGGTCAAGTGTTATGTCTAAGTAGTTCACTACCTTTTTGTTTGCTTCGATGGTGATTTTTAAGTTATGGTTTTTTTGAAAATTTGCATAGTTCTTTTTCTTGTTTTCAATGGTTCTTGGATTGTTGTTTAGCGCGGCGAGGCCGTCGTCTCTGTACAGTCCGACTTGTTTTCCGAGTTGCTTTTGGATGTTGGATAGTATAAACAGTCCGACTAGTTCGCATGTTTCGGCACCGTCATACGATCCCATGGTCACATCAAATGTTGAGTTTTTATTCGTTTTCTTGATCCATGTATCATTTCTGCTGTAGAGTAAAGTTTTCTTGGTGTGGAAAATGATTTCCATTTCTGACCCTGTTATGTCTGTGTGTTTATTAGCAAATTTCAGAGCTTTAGTGAGTAGCTCTTCGTCTATGGATGGGTAGAAGTCTACTATGTCGAATGTGATGAATACTGTGTTCTTCTGTTTGTTAAGGTTTTTGAACCATTGGATAACTTCATATGTGTTCTTCCAGAGGTTGTATTCAGTGTTTGATTTTATGTTTTTTTTATGGCTTTTTCTAAGATTTTCTTACTTATTTTGCCCCAGTTCAGATTTAGATGGGTTTATTAGTCTACATGTTGGGTTGTTGTGGAAATTGGGTTTATGGTCTTTAAGGGTATGAAGGCTTCTTTTATTGCAGTTGTTTCCACCCTGTCACCTAGATCCATGTGGTGTACGAGTTCTTTTTCTTTTTTTCGGATGTTGTTGTGTATGGTTTTTTATCAGCTTTTTGTAGTTTTTTCTGAATGTTTTTATCAAGAAGTTGTGAGTACTCGTTTGGTTCCATTTTGTAGTAATTACTGGTTTTGTCAGCCTTCACGAATATTTTTTTTTTTATCATTTTGTATTTGTTTTATTTCATTTTTTAATGATGTTTGGAAATCGTTGTTTGATTTGGAGATCGCCATGATTTGAAGTCATATGTGTTTTGTCCTCTTTTTTTGCATTCGGATTCAGGAAGAAAAATGCTGCTTTCCATCTCATGTTTCGTACGAATTTTTCAGTTTGTTCTATTAATCTTTTTAAGTAGAACTGCGGGTTGGAAAATGGTATATTTTTTGTCGATTGTCTAAAATTAATTTCCTCCATTTTGAAATTCACAGGGCCACAGTGCTCAACTTGAGGAGCTATTATCAAAAATACTGCTAAAACGCCTAATAAAAATCTTAAGGTGCTCAACCCCTTGGGGAGCAACATCTGTTAAAAAAAAGTATGATAAAAGGAAGTTTTAAAAAAAAACAGATCTGTTTCGAGCCAGCGCTCTCGTCAGGATGGTTTTGGGGCGCCTACTGCCGGTGTTATGGCCTGATGTCACTGTTTGCACGTGCGGATTGGCTGCACGTATTGTTCGGTTTTTTTTTTGGGGTTGTTTACAGTTCAGGTGGTTTGCTGACAACGATTTCCATTTGTGCCTGCAGTTGTTTACTATTTCTACTTTAGTATTTAGGGTTGCTAAGTATGGTTTGCATAGTATTAACCATTTTTCTGTTGAACATAGGTTGCATTTTTGAAATGTTGTTGTATGGTGATGCCCTTTTTATGATTTTCCAGGATATGTTATAGTTTATTTTTTTGTCTTTAAGTCTCCAAATATATTTGCTCAGTTCTGTTTGGTTTTTGTATTTTTCTTTGTTGAATGACTGTTTATGGTTTGCGTATCTGGTTTTGAAGTGATTTTCAGTGATCCCTATGTATGTTCTTTTTCATTTTCTGATGTCACAGTGGCTTGGTATACAATGTTGTTATAGAGGCATTTGTTGCTTAAGGGACACTGTTCTTTTTTAGCACAATGCAGGATTTCCTTTCTTCACCCTTCTTGCTGTGTTGCTTTTCATTTTGTTGGATGAATCAATTATTTTTTAGGTTTAGGCATGCATGAATATGATAGTTTGATGGTGTTCTTGTTGAATATTTTGGACAATTTGTGTTCTTTTGGGAAGGATGCTGTCAAAATTTTGAAAAATTCTTTTCCTACGTTTGTTTTTACTCGTCCATCATATGGAGGGTTGTACCATGTGATTTTCCTTTTCCTGCTTTTTTTGTTTTTGTTCATGTTGTTATCTGGGTTGTATTGTAGTTTGTAGCTGTAACCACTTTTTTGCAATGCCTCTTGGTATTCTGCTGCTGCATTGTTGAATACTCTTTCATATATGACAGATTAGATAATCTCTTGTTTATGCCATTGGGTATGGTTTTTAGTATAGATGGTGGGTGGTTGCTATTGATGTTTACATAAATGGGGTGTGTCATTAGGTTTCTTGTATGGTTTATATATGTGGTTGTTGAGGTCAAGTGTTATGTCTAAGTAGTTCACTACCTTTTTGTTTGCTTCGATGGTGATTTTTAAGTTATGGTTTTGGAAAAATTTTGCATAGTTCTTTTTCTTGTTTTCAATGGTTCTTGGATGTTGTTTAGCGCGGCGAGGCCGTCGTCTCTGTACAGTCCGACTTGTTTTCCGAGTTGCTTTTGGATGTTGGATAGTATAAACAGTCCGACTAGTTCGCATGTTTCGGCACCGTCATACGATCCCATGGTCACATCAAATGTTGAGTTTTTATTCGTTTTCTTGATCTCAGCAAAACGCACCCTGAACTGTAAACAACCCCAAAAAACCGAACAATACGTGCAGCCAATCCGCACGTGCAAACAGTGACATCAGGCCATATAACACCGGCAGTAGGCGCCCCAAAACCATCCTGACGAGAGCGCTGGCTCGAAAAAGATCTGTTGATTTTTAAAACTTCCTTTTATCATACTATTTTTAACAGATGTTGCTCCCAAGTGTGTTTGTTGTGTGTGTGTGTGTGTGTGTTAATTGTGTGTGTGTGTGTTGATAGTGTGTATTATGAGAGAGAGAGGAGATGAGAGCAGAGAGAGAGAGAGAAGAGCAAACAAGGATCCATTCCTAAATTCATATTGTAGAGTGAATGTGTCAGTGTGCTTCTGTAGTTTCCCTCACACTCCTATTTCTTCGAAACAACAGAGAGAGATTTTGTGTTGTGTTTCAGTGTGAGAGAATGAGAGAGTTATCTTTAGATAAAGACAAAAACCAGCAGAGTGTGTGAGTTGTCTGAGCATCAGACAGAGATGAAGAGAGAATCAGAGTTTCATACAGTTATGAGTTTGCAGACTTTGTGTCTTACTTGAAATTAGATGTGTGAGTAGCAGATAGCAATTTTTTCTTCTTAACATCTAATTTTTTTTTCACACCATCTAATCTTCATTCTGTTTGCAATCACATGCTAAGATGAAATTGATTCAATCAATAGATCAAATCATCTAATATATAAATGGCAAATTCTGTCTGCGTGTGTGCGTGTGTGTACGCTATAGACTCAAAAACGGCTCAGCCGATTGTAATGAAATTTGGCAGGTACGTCTGTTGTGACCCGAGGATGGTTTTGGGCTAATTTCTAAAAAAAAAAAAAAACCGTTAAAAATCCGTTAAAAAGCTGTTATAAACGGTTTCAAAGACATCTTTTTTTTTTCCTCTGCTTTTCATCAAATAGCCATTGTGACATTACACAGGTACAGGGCTGCTTCTCAAAAATTAGAACCGTAGTTAAAAAAAAACCGTTAAAAACACCAAACCCTATGAAAAACTGTTTTAAAACCCGATCTTGTGAGGTTGGCGCGGCCACGAGAGTCATCGGATCGCCACCAAACTTGACATAAGCCTACAGGAACATCCAGCGGGTAACATAAGGTCATTAGACAGTCATTATGACCAATAAATTTGACCGTTAAAAACCGTTCTTTTCAAAAATTTAGGCTGTCTTGATAAAATTCGGTAAACATGTGCAGTTTTAAACGCCGAAAAATGATATACAACTTTTACGAACCGAAATTTAAAATTGACCGTTGAAAAACGTTATTTTATAAATTTAGAGTATTTGAAGAAATTCGATATACGTGTGCAGTTTTAAACGCTAAACAATGATATACAATTTTTTAAGATCCGAAACTTAACATTGACCGTTACAAAAACCGTTATTTTTCTAAATTTTGAAATTTACAACGTTCATGATATATTCCGTATGCACGTACAGTTTTAAAACGCTGAACAATGTTATGGAAATTTTATGAACCAAAATTTAACATTGACCGTTAAAAACCGTTATTTTCTAAATTTACACCGTTATTGATAAAATTCGGTATGCGTATGTCCAGTAACGGTAAGTAATTTTGCAACATGGATGGAACAGGGTAGGGGGATGAAAAGGGAAGAATGAGAGGGGCCAGAAAAATGATTGTATTGTACAAAGCCTGATACACTATTTTTTACATTAGACACAGACCCGTTGATTAACTCAAGCAAAACCAAAAAATAAACTACTTCTGCACAAAGTCTATTCCTACAAAATTAAGGGCAGTCAGAAGAAATGGAAATGGGAACAGTGAATGCAGGCGGAAAATCGAGCGAGAGAAGCATGTCGACGTGCTAGGGAAGATCAAGAGGAAAGGAACCAGAGACGGGAAGCAGACCGTGTCCGGACTGCATCTCAGCGTGCCCGGAAGAACCACATGAGACGCAAGCAAGGCAGCAAGCAAACAGGAGATCACGAGCCAATGCTAATGCTGCAAAGAACATTGCGTGGCTAAAGGCAGCCTTTTCCTACGAGCACGCCGAACCAAAACTTAACATTGACCGTTGAAAACCGTCATTTTCTAAATTTACACCGTTAATGATAAAATTCGGTATGCGTATGTCCAGTAACGGTACACTTTGGTCAGAATCCATCTTGATCCAGTGGGTTTGGGGCATGCGTGTGTGAAAACAATAGAATGTATGAGAGAGAGAGAGAGAGAGAGAGAGAGAGAGAGAGAGAGAGAGAGAGAGAGAGAGAGAGAGAGAGAGAGAGTTGAGTGTGTGGGGGGGAGGGGGTGGAAGATGTGTGTGTGTGTGTGTGTGTGGGGGGGGGGGGGGGGTATTAATTATAAATCAAAACAATTAATACATGTTTTGCCGTCAGTGAGTACCGCAAAGAATGTTCATATCCCGGGCAACGCCGGGTGCCCCTGCTAGTAAACAGATAATTCAATATTAGAATTCAGATATCTCAGCTAGAGAGGATCAGGCCTTCGAATGCCGTATAAAGACAGACAGGATAATCTCTTCATATATTGTTGATATCTTTATTTGTCATCCGTAAGGTCACGGGGAACAGACACAGGTTTCACAACATTTTGGTGGAATGTGTTCTTGCCTGGGGTCACAAGACGACGAGGATAGCAAAACAAAATGTGTATGTTATCTTCCTTTGCATTTTCGTGCGAAGGACATATCAAAGAAATGGTTGAAACACGATCAAATCGGTCACGAAGCGTCACAGTATCTTTCACGCCAAATCTGATTAGCGTTACACAGCTGTCTGTCTGTCACACAGACGCAGATGCAGACGCACTCAGAGAGAGAGAGAGAGAGAGAGAGAGAGAGAGAGAGAGAGAGAGAGACAGACACACACACACACACACACACACACACACACACCGCCATCACCACCACCACCACCACCACACACATCTGTCAATGTCGATCAGAAGATGCCGTTCGCAGCTTCCTGTTGATTGAAAAGTACTTTACAAAAATGGATCGGTCACTGCCCTTCAACCTCTATACACATTCATTCTAAATTTGACGTCAGCAGTCTCTAAGCTCCTAACAAAACTCACGCAAAAATAAATAGTTTGAACCCCTCGTATCAAATTTAATGTTTTATATAAACGGTTTTGAAATATCATTTCCTGAATACCGAAGCCTAACCATATTTCTCACCGAGTCTGACCACATCAGCATCTCAGAAGCTTTCTACATATGATCTGTTTAAAATCCGTACATAATATTTTAAGTCAGTAGTATCTGATAGAGAGAGAGAGAGAGAGAGAGAGAGAGAGAGAGAGAGAGAGAGAGAGAGAGAGAGACAGACAGACAGACAGACAGACAGACAGACAGACACGGACGGACAGACACGGACGGAGAGAGAGAGAGAGAGAGGGGGGGGGGGGGGGAGAGAGAGAGAGAGAGAGAGAGAGGAACACACACACACACACACACACACACACACACAGAGGCTTACACCGATTCTAATTTGGCTGTTCACACAGGTCAATGCCCTGGTAAAGGGAAGTCAATAATGTACCCTACAAAGAACAGTTAGCGGTGTGTTTTGTAGAGTGACCTATGAATGCAACCAGCCTATGTCCTTAGTTAGCAAGTCATCCATTTCATGAGAATGTTCTGCCATGGAATGTCATCAAATTTCTTCCTGCATTTATACAGAAAACAACACTTTTTACCCTCATAGCATTTTCTTTGTTAATTGAACAGGAAAACTCTGTCTTATATGTACTATCTCTAGGATAGTATAGTTTAACATTACAGTTTCTTGAAGTCTTGCAACGCACGACAACTTAATACAACAGGCGTTATATCTGTATGTACCTTGCGGTGCAGATGACATTGTCAATGTTTTCTCTTTGTGATGTTTGTATTGTATCTAGTTAATGTGCCGTAGCATTGGAAATGACATGTTTGAATTCTGCAAGGGTCTGCGTGATAAATACTGCGCACGAGGCTTGTGTAAATACGTTTCTATAGGTTTATCATCTGTCTTTATCGTGTACACAGATGTCCGATTCTTGCCGGAAACGATTAATCACTCCCACTGTAAAGCGTTGCACAATGGCGTGAATTCAAATTCAAATTCCCGCATCCATTGTCATGGTGTGAGCGGTGACTGTGTCGAACGTGTGAACACCAATGATGTGTCCGGATGTCTAAATAGAACACAATTGGAACACAATTTTACAGGAGTTTTTTTTTGTTGTTGTTTTTTTTTTGTTGTTTTGTTTGTTTTTTTGCTGATGACCTGTCTCATTTCACTGTGGTTAATTTTAACTACAGGACCATCTGAACAAATCATAGGCACATTGTTGACACCACGTCCGCCATTTGCATTTCCAGTGCCACTTTACATAGAAGGAGGGGAAAGAACTCGGAGGTACCAGCATCTTCAGTACGACCCCTTGACAACCGTATATGATAAATAAACGTAGCCCCAAGCCAAGCTTTTGCTTTGACTCCACTATCCATATTTCGAGCAGTGCGAAAGTTAATCTTTAACGCCACCAAAAGAACTGGCTAGCGCAGTTTTCTAGCAAACGTATGAAGTCTTATAAAGTTTGCAGGGGCACGCAGATTGTTTTGTGTGCGGGACCCAGTTATGCACAGAGAGAGAGAGAGAGAGAGAGAGGAGAGAGAGAGAGGTGGGTGGTGGTGGTGTGGATAGTGTCGTCATCAGTGGCGACAGCTACTAACCCTTCAGCGACAGAGTGAGTGAGTGATCACGGTCTCTCGCCTGTGATGGCGACACCCATAAAAGCTTCTGATGTTCAGCTTAGTTTGCCGGGGTCACGTTATTTTAATTATCACGTGCAATGTTTTCACTTCCTCTGTCACATGTTGCAATACTTCATCGGGTTTTTTTTTTTTTTTTTCCCCACTGAGTATCAAGTTTATAGTTTGTTTTCTCCGAGATCTTCATCCTCGAGCGGATCGAGAAAGCCCCTCCCTACCCCTACCCCCCGCCCCCTCTCTCCTCCTCCTCCCCTTTTTTGCCTTCGCTTCCCTTCCTTTTCCCAAGAGCAAAGGCGGTTGCTCCGAGGATTAAAGAGAAATATTGGTGGTGTAGTTGAGGTTCTCAGCTTCATGTTTTGATGCTCGCTGTTCATTTGAAGTAAGGGGAGGGCATGGAGGACTGTGGGAAGAGAGGGGGGGGGGGGAGGATGGGGGAGAGACGCGGGGGGGGGGGGGGGGGGGGGGGGGGGGGGGGGGAAGGGGGGGGGGGGAAGGGGTGAGAGAAGAAGAGAAGGGATGATATGTGTGTGTGGGGTGGGATGAAGGTGTGAGGAAGTACGTGAAATCCCTCCGTGACACATTCAAGCAGCGTTTGTTGTTGTTGTCTTTTAAGTCTTCGCTGGTTTCTTTGTGGTTGGGTGTCGTAAAAGGTCGTTGACCTCTGTCTACCCCCTCCTTCCCTCTCTCCCCTCCTCTTCCTGTTGATAATGCTCGACTACCTGTTTCTCAGTCTACCTGCCTCAGTCTGCTTCTATTCTTCCCCTGTCCACAGAATAATCTCTTGTCTGTAGCTCTGTCTCCACTCTGTCCTTGTCTGTTCAGGCTGTTCTTTTTTGTCAGGGCCCCTCTTCCCTTTTTTTGTCCTCTGTCTCGCTCTGTTGCCCTCTCCTTCTTATTCAGTCATTTATGTTCATGGTGGAGAGACTGATGCATCGCCATGATTTCCATGTCCCTGTATCCTCTCTCTCTCTCTCTCTCTCTCTC
>JADBJO010002140.1:305000-338970 GCA_016801955.1 Conus betulinus | reverse complement strand
TTGTTTCTGTGTGTACACAGGTGACTTGTTTCTGTGTGTACACAGGTGACTTGTTTCTGTGTATACACAAGTGACTTGTTTCTATGGGTACACAGATAACTTGTTTCTGTGTGTACACAGGTGACTTTTTTCTGTGTATACACAGGTGACTTTTTTCTGTGTGTACACAGGTGACATGTTTCTGTGTGTACACAAGTGATTTGTTTCTGTGTGTACACAGGTGACTTGTCTCTGTGTGTGCAGGATGCCTTGTGTTGGGCGCGGGCCAGCGCTGCCTGTCTGAACTTCAACTGTATGCTCATATTGCTGCCTGTCTGCCGCAATCTCCTCTCCTACATCCAGAGGAGCATGTGGGGTATGTATTGTTCTCCTGGATGAGTCTGTGTGTGTGTGTGTGTGTGTGTGTGTGCGTGTGTGTGTGCATGAGCATGTGTACACTGCATGCGCGCGCGTGTGTGTGTGTGTGTGTGTATGTGTGTGTAGCTGTGCCTGCTTCCAAGGATGTATATGTGCCACTGTACGTAGCGCAACCTGTTACATGCAAGTGTGAAGTAGTGTGTATATTACTGGTTGTCAGTACTGTATGATGATGATATTGTCCTTTCAGTGTTGCCACCAGAATGTGCGACGCATGCTGGACAAGAACATCACCTACCACAAGTACATAGCCTACATGATATGTCTGCATACAGGTATGAACCACACATCACTCTCCACAAGTACATAGCCTACATGATATGTCTATTAACAGGTATGAATCAAACATCACCTAGCACAAGTACGTAGCATAAATAATATGTCTGCATACAGATATGATTCATACATTACCCTCCACAAGTACATAGCCTACATATGTCTGCATAGAGATATAAGTCACACTTCACCTTCCACAAGTACATAGCCAGCTGGAAATATGTATTTACAGGTATGAATCAAACATCACCTAGTACAAGTACATAGCATACATGATGTGTCTGCTTACAGACACAAGTCAAGCATATCTGCCTCAAGCACATTGCCTACACGATATCTGGAGCTGGAACTTTACGTCGCAGGAGCCAATCAACGGCTATAAACACGACGGAACAGGGAAAGCACAAAAATAGTTTAAAAAGCCACCACTTTGTCCTAACAATCTTCTACATGGTTCAGGTCTCAGTAAGTAGCCACACAGGTATCTACAGGTTAAAAACTCTACTGCTGTCAAGATGCTAGCAGGTAGGCGATGTTGATCTGCCAAGTGCTGATGTAAATGCACTGGCAGAGCCTGCACTGATGATATCCTCCCCTAGATGATTCCAGTCCATCACTGTCCGCACGAAGGAGGAGTGAGTGTACTGACTTGTGTTACAGACACTGAGACTGGTAGTTTGAAGCTGCGAGTGTTTCTGACAATGCGGTGTTTCTGTAATATTGGAGATGTCGAAGTCCTCATACTTGGGGGGTCGTGTCCATCCCATGCAGCCAGCACTCACAGGGGTCAGGAAGTTTTTTGGGGAAATGGCAGGGATGAGATTTCCTGCTATCTTGAACATCAGGCTAGTCATGCCTGTCTGCGACGATCAGCCAGAGGGGGGAGAGATTCAAATCCCGCAGCATTCGGCAAACGCAACCTGGTTCCCTGGACCTATAGTCCTTTGTGATGAAGCGTGCTGCCTGTCTCTGCAGATATTTCTGCATTCAGGTGTGAAATCAAAAAAAGTTATTGATCCCGGGAATTGTGTTACCTGAAAGAGAAGCAGCTGATTAAAGCAAGCCTCCCTTGTGGCTCTCCAGTGTGGCAGCTTGCATCTTGCTGGATCAGGCAATGTAGCTGCACACGCAAGGAAATGGCACAATCAATCATCTGTGCAAAATTTGGCGGGAAACAAGTTGAAGGAATGTTTCATTGTCAGGAAGTTGGTAAAGCACCATTGTTTTGGAGCTGTTCAAGGTGATGTAGACGTAGTTTTTTTCACCATTGTTTTGGAGCTGTTCAAGGTTGATGTAGGCGTAGTTTTTCCATGGATTTGTGAATTATCAGAGCACTGATAAAACTGTGTAAAGTGATTGGCGTGATGGGAAAAAAATGAGCTGATTACAGAGTAGCCTCCCATACCTCCAGTATGTAGGTGCGAAACTAACTGTACTGTTCATGCTATTCAAAGCCATTTAGCCCTCCCATGTGCATGAAAAGGGATTCACACATGCTTTGATTTTTAACTGGAAGTTAAAAAGTAACTAGAAAGGAACAGAAAGAAAATGGAAATTGTACTAATTGCTCATGAGAAGGGAAAAAAAGTAGCACACCAGTAGCATTGATGTTGTTTGTTTTTTTTTTCAGTATTCAAAATGAATTTGTTGTTGTTGACACTTCAGACTTTTTTTTTATTTGCGCTGAATATCAGAATATAAGTGTGTTTCCTCGTTTTCACTGTCTGAAATATTATTTGTTTTTGTCTTAAGACCCAAGAGGTCAAAATGCATTGTGTTGTCCTGTACTTTGTTTTGTCTGTGTCCTTGGCACTTACTAACCCCCTCTCTTTCTGTATTTTGTTTCATTTTCTCCCAAGAGTCACTCCATTTTGAAATTAACTTTAAAAAATTTCTTATTAATCTGTCTTTGTTGTAGATAATTAGAACTCCCACATCTTTTTTGATTGATGGTTACATGCCTGTGAGACCTAATCTCATGTCATTGTTATGTTTCCAGCAATTCACATTGGTGCCCATTACTTCGACTTTGAGCGATTGCACCTGGCTCACAGTACCTCCGACATCCGTGAGATCCTCACACGCCTTCCCACCTCCCCCAATGGCACATGGATCAATCCCATTCGCACCAGTGGCACTGTCAGTCACTTTGTGGATCTCTCTCTCTCTGTCTCTCTGTATCTCTCTCTCTCTCTCTCTCTCTCTCTCTCTCACGCACACACACACACACACACACACACACACACACACACACACACACACATATCCTTTCACTCTTCCACCCACCCCCCACCCCAGGATAGAAGGTAAGGACAGAGTTATTAACAATGTATATGTTATTGTGTGATTATATCATTTTTTTTTAGCTTGCTAAAGTTCATAAACAGGGTTTTTCTTAAACTTGGATGAGTTTATCCAGGAAGTGGGTGTCTGACCTTTTTTTTTAGAGATGTTTGAATTACAAGTAGGCATTGCTATGTTGCTGAGCGCTTGATACATTACTGAAATGAGTTCAGCATTGCAAAGCTAGGCAGTTTATTCGTTCAAGTCTTTATTTCAGAAAGGGGAGTGGGTGGAGGTAGGTGTCCACAATCCGTGCTGTTCCCCCACACGCCCTCCCTAACCCCACATTCCCCTAAACTGCCCATGTTAAAACGATTATCAGAATTTCAAAATTGTATTTTCTGCAATCAAAAGCCCAAACATGCTGATGATTAAATGCGATTGTTTCATTTGATGTCATGTATAAAGATGAATCATGCCATGGTTTTCCTGTAGAGGTGTACAGAAGTGAAATTACAGTAATTCTAAAACGCTCTTGTGTACATGAACTCAGCCATTCAGGTATTGATACTGTATGTATGCCATTTGCCAGTCTCGTTAGAGCAACCTTGCGTGTGGCAAAACTGAAAGAATGGAAATAAAGGGAGGAAATTCAAGTAAAGAAATATACGATGTGTGGATGTGAACTATCATGCTCTCCCACAAATGACAAGGGGAAGGAAATAGCCTGGTATTGTGATATTCATGTGCAATGTTTGACTCTCAGGATCCCACTGTAGAACTGTTCAAGACGGTGGCTGGTGTGTCTGGGGTGGTGATCACATTGTGTCTCATCGTCATCATCTCCTCCTCCACTGAGATCATCAGGTGAGAGAGAAGAGTGTTGAAGAGGACTGCATGATATGCATGCTGCAACACTTGTGGTCTAATTCCCAGCGTTTTGCGTGCTAAGAAATTGATATTTTTATTTTGGAAAAAAAATGTTGCTTGACCATTTTATTCATTACAACAAATTCCTGTGAACCAAAGTAACCACATGCTCACAGATAAGGTTGTACTTAAAAAAAACATTTTCTTACATTTTGTCACTGAAGTTGAAAAACTTATATGATTTTCAGATTGAATGTGGTCTAATGTCTTGGTAACAAAAAAAAAAAAAGAAAGAAGAAAACTTAGTAGTAGAAGTGAGAACAATGACCTGATTTTTTTGTTCTTTTTCAGGAGGTCCTACTTTGAATTATTTTGGTACACACATCATCTCTTCATCCTCTTCTTTATTGGATTTGTTGTCCATGGAGCTGAGTAAGTTTGTAGAATTAATTGAATCAGAGTTTTGGGATGTTGAGGTTATAACCTTCATTGTTATATTTGATTGCTTCAAGGTGCTGCATCTCAAAACAGTGAGCCAGGACGAGAGAGAGATGCAGAGACATGTGAATGAAGTAAATGAGTTTAGTGAGTAATGATACAAGACCAATGGTAACCATAGTATTATGTTATGAAGCATCTAAAGGTGGGTGTTGTGTATATGGAAAAGAGATGCTATTATTAATTAGGAGGCACCCAGAAAAAGGTGTTTGTTGATGAGGAGTGTTCACGGCTCACATTATGAGGCTCCTAGAAAAAGTGTGCTGTTTAGTGGTATATGCATTTGAGGGACGTGGAATTTGGTGTATGGATGAGTGGTATTCATTGTTTACATAATGAGGGACCCAGAAATAAGTGTTAGTGTTCATTTTTATTATGATTGGTATGTGTGGTATTCATTGTGTACATTAGAAGGACATGGAGGAGGAGGTCATATAGATGGGTAGATGGTATTGTTTATATTATAAAGGACATGGAGGAGGAGGTCATATAGATGGTAGATGGTATTGTTTACATTATAAAGGACATGGAGGAGGAGGAGGTCATATAGATGGGTAGATGGTATTGTTTATATTATAAAGGACATGAAGGAGGAGGTCATATAGAAGGGTAGATGGTATTGTTTACATTATATAGAACATGGAGGAGGGTGTCGTAGGGACGGATAGATGGTATGTGTTCATAAGGAAGACATGGAGGAGGAAGATTTATAGAGGGTAGATGATATTGTATTCGTTCTATAAGTTGTGGAGGAGAAGGTCTTATAGACTGTACAGTTTACATTATGGATTAAATGGAAGAGGAGGTTTTATAGATGGAAGGATGGTATAGTGTTCATTAAAGGAAATGTGGTGGAGGTTTTATAGATGGGTAGATGGTATTGTGTTCATTATGTAAGATGTGGAGAAGGGTTCTTGTAAATGGGTAAATGGTATTTATCAGCTGCATAAAAAGTAATATAGTATAGACGTTCTCACCAGCTGGTTCTGAAAAGCTCAGACCAATCCCTTGGGTTGTTCGGGTAAAATTTCATCATCACCACCTAAACAAGTCCAGGGGTGTCTTCCTTCAAGAGATTGACTCTCATCAACATGGAAATGTATGAGCGGCATACAAGTCATTGTTTGAAAATGAATGTCTTATAGATGGGTAGATGTATTGTTTATAGTATGGAGCAAATGAAGGAGTAGGTTGGTATTACTTACATTGTGGAGTTAATGATGAGGAGGTCTTGCAGACGGGTGGATGGTATTGTTTATAGTATGGAGTAAATGAAGGTGGAGGTCTTGCAGATGGGTAGATTTATTTTTCACATCATGGAGTAAATGAAAGTTAGTGTTTTTAGGCTGTCGTCATAATGAGAAAGCTAAGGAGCATGAAATAATCAGGCACTGGCAAACCCAGGATCTCTACAGTGAAGATCTTTATGAAAAAAAAAAAGAAAACCCAACCACAAAATCAGATTTGTTCTGTACAGCAAACAAAAGTCTGTCGTAAGCCTGCGCTAAGATATGATATGGTTATCTTAAAACTGCCTACAGGGCATTCTGTAAATGCTTTTCAGGAAATATTGATGGGATTAACCCCTTCACTGCCACAGTATAATAGATGTTTGAAAACCTGTATGCCGTGGTAAAATTTAGCTTTTTTTGGTAGGTTCAGTAAAACGGTTACAGCTCACTTATTTCTTGACAGATCTCTCTGATTTTTTGCATGTTTTGTTGTTTATGCATTTGTCTACAATGTCCTGTCAAAATGACTTGATTATGTTGATAATAAGTATATCAGAAATTAACATAATTATAAAAAGTTTACAAAAAATAACAGTTTTCGAGTATACACAAACACACTGCGCCAAATAGAATGAATCAAAACACTGTAAAAGTGGTCTTGCTGTTTATTCAACATCAGCACTAACACATCACAGTCATATAAATCCCAAGGAATCTTGTTCTTGATGATAATCTGCTCATAATTGGGGGTACTATTATTTAGGTAAAAAGGGGCATAATCATGCTTTTCATGGTATGTTCACTAACATCTCTATTACTCATCCATTTATTGAGTTATTTGTTAGATTTTTTGTGGATTACTTCCTTATACCCTTGTCTACAATTGCACATCATTTTTACTTTATGTTGGGTGTAATAATGATGGTTCACACTAATAACATATGATAAAACAGTTTTTGTTTTGTTTTCAATTGAGAGTTTTACAATAATTCACCTCATAAAAGCCCACTAAACACAGCACAAATACCTTTTGGTGTTTGCTCAACAATATTACAAACAGCTGGGATTCATATTGTTGTCAATAAATGTCCCTCTGTGTAACAATCTCTATGTTACTGGGGGTACCCCAATTCTACTAGAAAGGGGCATAATTTTACAGTTTGGGGTAGGTTCAGTACCTCAGTCCCTGTTTATTTATTTGTTGACATATGACTTAGATTTTATGGCTTCTCTTTCCTTATACCCCCAAGCTATGATGCTGTATAACAATAATATAGTATTGTTGGCCATTAGGGGATGGACAGGGATATATAATGAATGGTGGTTTTACAAAAAGAACACAATTTCAAGTATACAAAAACAAATTGCACCATATAAAATCAGTGAAAACAATGAAAAAGTGATGTGACTAATTATTCAACATCAGCACTAACACATCACAGTCATATAAATCCCAAGGAATCTTGTTCTTGATGATAATCTGCTCATAATTGGGGGTACTACTTTTTAGGTAAAAAGGGGCATAATCATGCTTTTCACGGTATGGTCACTAACATCTATATTACACATCCATTTGCTGATTTATTTGTTAGTTTTTTTGTGGATTACTTCCTTATACCATTGTCTACAATTTCATTTCATTCTAATTTGATTTTGGGGGTGATAATGATGGTTCACACTAATAATATATGATAAAACTGTTTTTGTTTTGTTTTCAATTTGAGAGTTTTACAACAATTCATCACATAAAAGCCACTAAACACAGCAAAAATACCTTTTAGTGTTTGCTCAACAACATTACAAACACCAGGGATTCATATTGTTGTCAGTAATTGTCCCTCTGTGTAACAAATCTGTATGTTTACTGGGGGTACCCCAATTCTACTAGAAAGGGGCATAATTTTACTATTTGGGGTAGGTTCAATACCTCAATGACTGCTTATCTATTTGTGATGATGTATGACTTAGATTTTATGGCTTCTCTTTCCTTTTACCCCAAGCTATGATGCTATATAATATAATCTAGTTTTGTTGGCCATTAGGGGATGGACAGGGATGTACCAATGGTGGTTTTACAAAAAAGAACAGTTTCTGCACATATACACATGTCACAACACATAAGACCTGTAAAACACTGACAAGTTCTTTTAGTGTTTACTCAGCATCACTGTAAGTATACAGAGTGGTCCAAATTTCTTATAGTATAATACTTATTGGTAAATGTTCAAAATGACAACCATGGGAAAAAAAGTCTGAAGAAAAAAATAAACAATTGTCTGTTGAAAAGAAAAAAACCCACAAAGAAAATACTGTAGAAACTGAAGAAGAATCTGAAATACAGAATAAAAGTTTCAAGATAAGTAAACAGACCCACAACTGGGCACACACACACACACACACACACACACACACACACACCACACAGTAAGCAGACCCACACTTGGGCACACACACACACACACACGCACGCACGCACGCACGCGCGCGCACAAACACACAATTCACACACACACACACACACACACACACACAATTTACACACACACACATACACGCACACACACACAGCACACAGTAAGCAGACCCACAATTGGGCACACACACACACACACACACACACACACACACACACACCCCACACACACACACCCCCCCCCCCCCCCCCCCCCACACACACACACACACACACACTGTACACATATGCACAACACGCACTAACAGTATCACACACTCATGAATGTAAAAACACCACAATGGCGCAAAAAAAAAAAAAAAAAAAAAAAAAAAAAAACTGCTGTGGATGAGTGCTTCTGTGCTTTACAATGTGAACAAACTTATATGGAAAACTTGCATACAGAAATAAACAATGCTTAGGCACACATGTGCACACAAGCGCGCGCGCGCACACACACACACACCACACACACACACACACACACACACACACACACACACACACACACATACACACACACAGAGTCCCCTCTATGCATACAGTCATTATTTGCCATATTATGTGATCTCAGTAGGAAATATGTGAAAGAAGAGAAATACAGAAAATAAATAGAGGAAGAATGAAGAATCAAGTAGTAACAAACAAAATGGAAAAGAAAAAAAAAAAAAAAAAAAAGAAAAACAGAGCTGCTTGCCTGAATCCGGTTTCTGGTCATAAAGGAACTGGAGACTGGAGCTCTGTGCAGCCTAAAATTGGCACAGTTGATTTTTGACTAGTATTCCCAATGAAAACACTACCAAGGCTGGGACTGACCACGCCCCATGCCACGCCCCCCGGCC
The DNA here is from genome assembly GCA_016801955.1 of Conus betulinus. Classification (NCBI taxonomy): domain Eukaryota; kingdom Metazoa; phylum Mollusca; class Gastropoda; order Neogastropoda; family Conidae; genus Conus; species Conus betulinus. The sequence goes on along the minus strand of JADBJO010002140.1, from coordinate 330,100 downwards.
GCTTCCACAGGACCCTCGCCGTCATCCTAGCCCCTACCATGTCCACTACCCTCTCCGGTCATGATAGGAGTGCGTGCAGTGCTCGTTGATGGCACGCGTTTCGGCTATTTCCGCTTCGTCACCCTCGCTCGCGGCGTTGTACTCACAGCTGTCATGTGCAACTAGGAAAGAAGCCACGTCATCACACCAGCACGTGTCTCCGATAAAAGTGAATGGTGCTGATTCCCATCCGTCTCCTCATCATCGCTAGTATCAGGATCCGATCCTCAAAGGTCTTCTTCATCACTGTCATTATAAGTTTTATCGTCATCTAAAACATCAAGCGCAGTGTAACGCTTGAAAACGGGAGGCGTCGACGAAGCGCTCAGTTGAGCTGCCATCTTGATTATGCTTATCAGCTGTAACCTCTCAACTCGCAATTTGCATAACACATGGTCAGCTGGCTGCTCGCGTGAAGGGAAAGGGGCGTTCCTCGACACCAGTAGAAGAAGTGAGAACATTTTAGACGGTCGTTTCCCAGTAGATTTTTCAGCTTTCCGTGACGAAATTACGACATGACACTCACGTCCCGGGCGTAGCGGTTTTCAGGACGTGCGTTACACGTTCCAGGCAGGGAACGGGTTTATATGTCTTTAAAAAATGTGTGTGTGTGGTTTTTTTACTGTGATTTATTTATTTATTTTGATCACAAAATATTTTAGAAATCACCAACTTCACCCCTGAATCGTCTTTTTTTTTTTTCTCCCAGGTATTTCAGAAGTTTATACTTGCATTCATACCTGTGTGTAAGCAGCAGAATGATGAGATGGTCTGTGTTTGCCAATATTTTGAAATTGTATTTTGGTCTGTTCTTTTTTTTTTTCCCTCCCAAATGCAGATATCAAGCGGGGAATGCATGTGATTTGCAGGAGAATCATTAGAACACAGATAAACGTAGACGACGACCATAATCCAGAAAAATGCGTTAACCAGCCAGACAAGTGGGGACAACCCCCTGTGTGGATCCACAGTTCCAGGGCATGGGTCCCTTTGTGAGTTGTATTTCAGCTGTGTGTCCCATTCCTGAAACAGTGATGTATGTTGACTATGGATTTGTCAGTGTGATAGTCATGTTGTGGTTGGGTGGAAGTCTGTGTCTGTATGTGTGTGTGTGTTGGCTTTGTCTGTTATTGACGAAAAGGAGAGAAGGAATGGCGTGTTTGAATTTGTTGTAACAGAAAAAAGGGATGGAATAATGTGTGCGGGGCTGAGATTTAACGTTTGCCACCTGCAGCTAAAAATCCTATTGGGAGAACACAGTATTTGGTTCTAGTGACCTCAGTGGTGACCTAAAAATTTCACAGGGTGGTAGAGATCCAGTCCACTGTGGGCAGATTCTGACATTTGCAAAGTAGCACACAAGCACATGCTGAGGGAAATTGGTACGTTATAGAGCACAGGTCCTTTCAGGTGCCCTTTCTCATTCACCAATCACTGCCTGAATGATGTCTCGTGAGACTCGCTGTAGTTTAGCTTTGTGCAAGCTGATTTTCACAACTGGATGTTTGCATGGTGTTTTGTGATCCATTGGTAAGCCTCCTAAAAAAAAAAGGATGTAGGGCTACCTCGTCTTTCCAAGCAAGGAGCCGTGTTTGCTCCTTGGTCTTGGTGACTAAACCTCAGAACTTCTGTGTATTTCAGTTCATAATAGAGAGGGAATGGATAGTATGTGTGTAATATTTTTATAACAATGTTTTCATGTTTGTTTTTTTTTCTTAATTCAAATGTAGAGAAAGTCTGTTACATTATTTTTGAGTGATTATTGCAGTAAAAGAGCTCTGAGAACATGGAATTATGTGCATGAAACAGACTTTTTATTTAGGAGATATAAAGAAATGCCTTTGGTTTCAAGTCCAAATAGAAACATCAGATTAATTTTATTGTTTTTTTCTTTTCCCAGACTCCGTCTTCTGGTTTCTTTCCATTTTTGTTGTCATGCTCCAGACTGAAAGTTCTCTCTCTTTTTTTTTTTTTAAATTTGTTTCCCCATCTTTTAGTTTGTTTTCTTTTATTGGTATTCAGCTGCTGGAATATTTTTCTCTCCCAAGAATCGGTAAGTTTTGCAGTTAATATGGCAGAATTTTGTTGAATTCTAACCAGAGATAAGTTTCTATTCTGTCTGTACTTGCACTGGCGAAAAGCTCTTCAGGTGATTTCTTCTGTGCCATTTTAGAGGATGTTTTGGCAGTGAGAAAATGATAAGGTAAACTACCTTCCCTGTGCCTCCTTCCATTCCACTGTAGAAAACTTCTTGACTAGAACTTCTCTCACCTTCCTGTCTGGTTGTTCATGTCGTTTTAAGCTTCACAGTTTGGAATCTCTGTTCAGGGTTCAAAGGATACTGGATGTGTTCATTGTCGCTGGCTGTGTGTGATTTGACATTGCAGAGTTGGGCCTGGGCTCTGGGTCCATTCATCCTGTACAGTATTGAAACGCATCATCCGCTTTGTCCGCAGTCTGCAGCGGGTCGTCATCACAAAGGTCTCTTGTGTGTGTCTTCACTGAGATGTAGAGAGAGTGCACAGTGTGTGTATATCTGTGTGTGTGTTGTGTGTTTATCCACACTCCTATAGTGAAGAGAAAACATGTCTTCATATTTCAAGCATAAAACGTTTCAGGGAACAAAAATAGAGCATTAAATGTAGGAGTAGTTTCAAACAAAGTTTACAGTGCTTTGAATGAAAGAGTAAATTATAGTGGTTCAGTGCACCAGTTATAAGCATTCATTCAATAGTGCATCAGCCCTCACAGAATCTTTCATGGTTTAATCTCAGCATACTAGAGTTGTGGGAAGACCAACAAAAATCAGTATTTTTTCCTTCAACAAACAAGCTAAACCAGACCGACAGTGTGGAAAATTAGCAAGGTTGGAGTCTCCAGTCAGTTGTAAAAGATGTCGGTAAATGGAAGCCTACCCTGGAGCCATGTCTTGGTGTACATGTGTCATGTCAGTGGTGTTTGTTTTTTTTGGACCGGTTTCCTGCACTGGTTGTTAAATAATGGTACAAGGTAGTGAATGTTCGAACTGGTTTGTAAAATTCCTCATGCTATCACTAGTTCATATTCTCACCCCCTGCCCACCCATTGCCATACTAGCAAACTTGGATTGAACTTTATGGGAAAAAAACTTGACGTATTAATCTTGATATTATTATTTTTCTTTCTCTGGCTTTCTTCTCTTCTCACCATGCACCTGTCAGCAAGTGTTGCTGTGCAGGGTAATGAAGAAGGAGAGATTCCAACCAGTGACCCCAATCTGTTTTTCCATCCAGATGTGTGTGTCTGTGGCTTTTTTTTTTGCTGGGGGGGGGGGCAAACATGCGCCTCTCTTTCCCAAAACTGTCGTGTGAGGGTCTGTGATCCTATCATGCAGCTGATTTCATCAAAGCTATGGTTATTGATCACACAGGACCAATCTGGGCATGACTTGTCAGTTATATGTACACCAGTCATGGGCTGTGCCATTGGTCCCATGACCTGGGTGTGACGCTGACAAGTCAGGAAGGAGGCCCTTTTTCACACAGTTCATTCCTAATGTAGACCTGTCCACACATATGCTTCTGGCATAGTTTGTACGCCATTTTACACAGAAGATAACAATACACTTCTCAAATGAAAAATATGCCCAACAAAAATTCTAGCCAAGTTTCATTTTGTATACTACATCAGACATTGCTTGAATTTTCAATCTGTGGAATCTTACCACCAGATATTGTTTTATAGGGACTGCGCATGTGTGCCCCATTGCACCGTTTGTACAGCGCCAATTTTGGTCAGCACGGCTCAACTGTGTTAGTTTGTGAAAATGCAAATTGTGACTAAACTGATTACATATTAGATTTTGAATTTATTGAAACTGCTTCAAAACGAAAGTACAACACCTGTTCTTGGTTTTTTGTCTTTTTTCTCAAAATATGCCTGTTCGTGAGAGAAAGCGGACCATAGACCATCTTTGGATTGTCAGGTATGCTAATGTCTCTGTGGCTGTCACTGAAAGTACCCTTCATCCTGATGGCATCCCCTTTCGCGGAAGCGTCTGCACTGAGGTAGTTTGAGACATTACTTGATGGGATGTTGACTTAGGAGTTAAGAAGCCTCTTGTCGTATCCCATGGAAGATGTCAGCTTTGAATTGCGTGTAGAAGCTTCATATCCCAGTGATGACGTTAGTGTTGAATTCCCAGAGAGTGAAGAAGAAAATGTGATGGATTGATCAGACGACATTCTCATCAGTCATCTGAATGGATCAACCTGCTGACAGGACTTTGGTTTGGTTTGGTTTCAGGTGTTGAACCACCCGTCACGGGTGTTTGAGCTGCAGATGAAGCGGAAAGGGTTCTGGGCACGCCCAGGACAGTACATTTTTCTGCACTGCCCCAGTATATCCCAGCTAGAGTGGCATCCCTTCACCCTGACGTCTGTAAGTGACAGCTTGTGCATGGGATTTTCTCCACCTTGATGTGTTTGTGACTGCTTGATAATTTGAGCTTGATCGTTGTTAATTATAGGAACCATTGAATTACTGGCGAGTGCACCTGAGGCATTTGATCTGTTGCATTTTGAAATTTTTTGGCTTGTAGGAGGTCACATGTTTGGGAGTTCACAGTTGGATCAATATTTATAAAATGGCGTACTTCCGTTTGAATTTTGTCATTAGAAATGAATTAAATCCGTTTTCTGTCATAATGATGTAATGTGAATCTAATAATATAGTTTTTAAGGTTTGCTTTATCTGATAATCATCAAGTTCAAAATGATTTGCATTCAGGGTATATTCAGCTGAAATTTTATTGATAAAGTTCAGGCATTTTGTTTGTTTCAGGTGATATAGGAAACTATACTGAATAAAGCATTTAAGGAGCCCAGGTGTAGGCCATTCTTAGAATGAAAAAAAAAAAAATTTTCAGCTGTGACCCAATCTTGTCGAGAAACATTCTGTCAGTATAGGAGAGAAACATTGTAACTGCAAACCTGACTGTATTACAGTTCTGTTTAATCCAGATGTTGTTGCTGGCAACAGAAAAATAACAGGGGGCTGTAAATGCCATGGGAACTTAACTTTTACTGTACATAAACTAGAAAATTTTAATGAAAAGGATGCCACCTAGGTCTGAATTAGAACTTTTGAGTGCCAGTATGAAATAATTTTGAACTTGAAAACAGTTTGGATGGATTTCACCTAAATTCGAACTTCAAGTGCTATGAAATAATTTAGAACTTGAAAACAGTTTGGACAGAATCAATCTGAAAAAGTTTCTGTAAATATTAGAAAACAAGAATTTGAAATAAGTAGAACAAGCAGCCAGAGGAGACTGTGATGTGGTTGTTGTCATCCTAATATGGAGCGGATGATTCAGAGCCCTGCTGGAAAAGAGAGAGAGTGATTGTGGTTGTTGTAATCCTGATATGGAGCGGATGGTTCAGAGCCCTGCTGGCAAAGAGAGAGAGATGAAGTGTTGTGTGTCCAGGCTCCCATGAGGGATTACTTCAGTGTGCACGTTCGGAGAGTGGGGGATTGGACGGAGGCACTGGCCAAAGCTTGTCACGTGATGAAGGGGAGTTTCAGGAGGCCTGGAAAATGCCCAGGTAGGGTGTGTGTGTGTGTGTGTGTGTGTGTGTGTGTGTGTGTATAAGTGTATTATTTTTTGTATGGAGTGATGTATTTGTTGTGCTATACTTTAGAGCTGTCTGTTGATAATTGTCTTTCTTATGAAGTAATTTGATGTGACATGGTTTTTCATTCAATTGGAATTGTTCACTTCAAATATTGCTGTGTTTCTGTACATGTCCTTGTCTGTGTCTGCGCATATGTGTATCTACCAGTATGAACATATACGTGTATGTTGTGTTTACTGAAAATGCGAGTTATGTGTCACTGTTGTTTTTCTTCTTTTTTTTTTTTCATCCACCAGTATTATGACCACAAAACACAAACACAAAGATGATAAAATCACACACATATGTCATACATAATTATGTGTGCAGGACAGGAGACAGTTTTTTGTGTGTGAAAGTATGTTACAGAGGCACAATTAACTGCATACTATAGCTTTGACCTATGACCTGTCACAAATTGTTCCCAGTGTTTTGACTGGAAAGCAAAAAGAACATTTCGACTGGAAAAAAAATAATCATGGTGCAATGCAATCCGAATGTAATTTGACAATGTCACTGATGTAATGTCATTATGCAGCTAATACACAGCACATAAAGTCATTGTGTGAAAAGAATTGCTTTTGGTTAAGGAACAAATACAAAAACTACAAATCATTTTCTGATAAATTTTAGAGTTGACACTGCTCAAGTCAAAAACAACTAACCAACCAAACAACAAGAAAGTTCCCCAAAACAACAAAGAGAAAAAAAAAAAAAATTCAAAAATTGAAACGTTTATGTTACGGAGATGCAAATCTAAAAGCAAGCGCACGTGTGGGTGCCAGAACTGGAGGCTGAACTATTCTTTTCACTTGGTATAGAGAAACCCAAGCATCATCAGACCACACATACAAATCTGACCCTGCCTTTTTTTCAAAGAATTGTACATGGAGATCTGATGAATCTGTTGACAAAATTTTTGCCCAAAAATGTCACAGCTCTGTTGTGACCATCCAGCTCAACCTCCAAAAAGTCTCCAGTCTTTGGTTGCAGTCCTTCGATTTCAGGAGACGAAAGCCTAACAGCAGGCATATCAGTCGCAGGTACAGCTGGGACTACATCTGGAGCGGCCACAGCAGGAAGATCTTGTGCAGCTGCAGGCTGGTACTGGGGAGCGGCCACAGGAGGAAGATGTTGTGCAGCTGCAGGCTGGTGCTGTGGAGCGACCACAGGGGGAAGATCTTGTGCAGCTGCAGGCTGGTGCTGTGGAGCGACCACAGGGGGAAGATGTTGTGCAGCTGCAGGCTGGTGCTGGGGAGCGGCCACAGGGGGAAGATCTTGTGCAGCTGCAGGCTGGTGCTGGGGAGCGGCCACAGGGGGAAGATGTTGTGCAGTTGCAGGCTGGTACTGTGGAGCGGCCACAGGGGGAAGATGTTGTGTGCAGTTGCAGGCTGGTACTGTGGAGCGGCCACAGGGGGAAGATGTTGTGCAGCTGCAGGCTGGTGCTGTGGAGCGACCACAGGGGGAAGATGTGTGCAGCTGCAGGCTGGTGCTGGGGAGCGGCCACAGGGGGAAGATGTTGTGCAGCTGCAGGCTGGTGCTGGGGAGCGGCCACAGGGGGAAGATGTTGTGCAGCGGCCACAGGGGGAAGATGTTGTGTGTGGAGCGGCCACAGGGGGAAGATGTTGTGCAGTTGCAGGCTGGTACTGTGGAGCGGCCACAGGGGGAAGATGTTGTGCAGCTGCAGGCTGGTACTGTGGAGCGGCCACAACAGGAAGATCTTGTGCACCTGCAGGCTGGTGCTGTGGAGCAGCCACAGCAGGAGGATCTGGTGCAGCTGGAGGCTGGCGCTGTGGACCCACTGGTATCAGTTCTTCTCGGTGCCAGTTACCAGCAATGTTGGTATTCTCACAATGGCCAACACCTGAGCGACAGGAATTGCAGAAGCAGGACAGATTGCATGTCAGAATGACATTCTGCTCCACACACTTCACTCCGTGAAGACTTCTGGTGCCTTTGAGTGTTTTCACAGGCCTGTTTCTCTGACGTACTATGTCTGTTGACTCGACCCAGAAAAAGCTGCGGAAGAAATGAGTTTTGCAGGCCTGAGCTTGTGCTTCTGGTTGTTTGTGGAGCTTGCTCGTGTACAATAATCAAGTAAGTCTTTGGCGTCACAGATGGTAGCTGCCCCTGCTGTGATGGCTGTAGTGTGGCATGGTGCTTCACTAAAGCACTCTCCCCATCTGAAGGCCCTTTTCCATGGCGGGAGCCAAAGAAATTCCGCTCCAGAGTGTAACCGAAGTCAGTAAGAGCACACGAAATGTCTGATAAAGGACCCTTCGACTTGTATTGTGCAGAGCAGCCATCCGTCCATTGTGTGACATGCTCTACTGGCAGTTGAGGTACATTTGTCAGATGTCGCAATGCTTCCCGTGTGGATTGGAACACTGCATGATGGTCATGGTTTTTGTCGTTGGAAATGAAAACCATGGACTCTGTTACAGTTTCTTGACATTCATCTTGCGGACACAGGTAGTATCTTACAATTGGATGCAGAGTTACCTGTTCATGATGCCAGTGGGCAGCCTGAACTTTATCTTGAAAAGTGCAGGTAAAGTTCTGGGCGAAGTCCAGGACCATACCCACTGTTGTTGGCGGAAAAGGATGGCTCGCTCTCATGGACTCAAGCTGCTTCACTTGCCAGTTTGCCCGAAAAAGATGCTGAACCAGGAAGACCACTTCATCCTTCAACTCTTCGATCAGTTCTGCAACTGACCCTGCATGCTTCACCAACACCTTTCTGCTGCCCTGCAACACAAATCACAAGAAATTAGACCTACAGCATTGCATCAGCTTCAGTATACCATTCATAAGCTCAGTTACTGTTTCATATATACCAGTACAGGCGCTGGGCACTTTCTGGTATTATGTTGAAGGCTTCACCAGGCTCACTATAAAAAAGCTAAAGGCTCAGCACCCTGCAATAATACAGTATTATTGTGACATAAAAACACTGTTATCAGCTTCACATACAAATTTGAATTCATTATGATGGTCATATGGCAAAAAAAATTTCACCAGTGCAGTTTCATCATACCCCTCCGCCCCCCCCCCCCCCCCCCCCCCCCCTCTTCAAATGAAAAACTCATCCTTTGGACCGCGCTCCTTTCACTGTCAGGCACCAATCATCTGGAATTCCCTCCATTCAGCTCTTTGAAACTCAAAATCTCTTCCAGCCTTTAAATCCTCCTTGAAAACTTTCCTGTTCAAGAAGGCTTTCCCCTGAGCTGTTTGCGTGTGTGTAGGTGTGTGTGTGTGTGTGTGTGTGTGTGTGTGTGTGTGTGTGTGTGTGTGTGTTTGTCTGATTAGGAAATGGCACATGATTCTTTTTTAATGAGTGTAAGGTGTTAGGAAATTTGCAACTGTTCAGATGTAAAGCGCCCCAAGCCAATCTAAGATTGGGAGTAGCGCTGTATAAAAGCTGTATTGTTATTATTATTCATAGTTTTAATTGGTAATAAATGTTATAATCACTTTTTTGTGAGCTGAATTATAGTTCCTGTTTCTGGTATACAGGTTAATAAAAAAAAGAAATGTACCCTTTTTCCATTGTTGACATAGGCCTGGGACTCCCATTTGTTCCACATCACAGGAGCCTGGTGCTGCGTCAGCGGGTCCAGATGGTTGGTCAGGGTCTTGTCTGGAGCAGTGCAAACAGTTGCCATAGGCGCACTCCTTCTTCCAGCTTCCTTGCGATCTTCCGCAGGTGATGATATCTACCGCCTGGTAGACGTCTGATGCGACACCGGTTGTCAATCCGAGCTGCCACTTCACTGACAGCCCGAAGTTTCAGCTCCACGTTGGTGCAGTACTCACAAAGACATTGCCTTAAAATGGCCTGTCTCTGCAAGCGTACATGCTCTGGCCGACATGAAGCGAAGTAGCTGAAGCTAACAGGGTTATCAATAGCTTCCTTGTAGTCAGCATAGACGTCAGTCAGTGGCTTGTTGAGGACACTTGCTGCTTTCCCAGTCTTGTTTGAGACCAGTTTCTTGCTTGGGAGAGGATGAGAAGAAACCTCAAAAACAGTTGTTGCCTCTTCCTCTGCCTCAGTTTTCTTCTTCTGGAAAACTTTGATGGCTCCTTTTTCTTCAATGAAGACAGCACTGTCTTGCGGTGGCAACCAAATGCCATGCTTGTGGAACGAACACTTTTCTTTTTCGCCAGAATGGACAAGAGCAGCCGGCGTTTCATCCTTATTACTTTTGACTGCTTTTCAAACAATAAGTTCGAAACTTCTTCCATAATGGCCTTCCCCACTTCGTGTTCAGCTGAAGGTCTCGCGTTGACTCCCATTACACTGAACAGTCACTTTTTTTCCTGGTGACGCATGTTTGATCAAGTCAGAAACAGTTTGACAGTGTATCTGCGGATCTTTAGACAATCGACTCTTCACATGCAACAGGCACTGTCGCTTTGCTGCTGGTGTACATGGGAGGTGTATGTGAAGTAGTGGCTTCCACCATTGGAGAACGGACCTGACTTTCTGGGGTGGTTGTCTTCTCTGGGACAACTGATGTTTGATTTTTGATACCATTTATCTTCTTCTCCTTACATTTGTCTCTTATTTTGTTCATAGCTGTGCGTTTTTGGGGACTCATCTTGCCTGTGTTTGTTTCTGTTCTCGCCACTTTTTTGCTGTTCTGAAGTCGATGCTCTTGTTTTAGTTCCACGACTTGCTGTTCCATTGAGTTCTAACTGTCGCTGACGATAATTCTGCATCCTGATTCTTGCTTGCTCGCGGGCTCTTGATTTCTGTTCTTCACTCATGTTTTGCTGATACGGTCTGCTTGCATTTTTCATATTTTCTTTGTATGCCTCCTATTTTTCAGGATTGTTTTGCTTCATTCTTTCAATACACGCCTTCACATTTTCATAATTGGTCTTAGCTTTCTTTTTGCTGTGTGGCACTGCAGGTGGACTCGGGTCACGCTGACATGCTCACTTGGCAGCAGTCCTCTTGCCCTGTCGCTCAGCCATCATGCTGTAAAGCATAAACCAAACTAATGTTAGCCTACAATTGTTTTTGTTGCTGCCACTTTTTTTTTGCAAGTAAATAAATACACAAATAAATAAAAACAAAAATTTAAAAACTGACACATGTGGTTTTGAAATAAACTGAAATCAAACTGAAGCTCAGTACTCATTGGCATGCTTTCAATTTCTGATATTGTGACATATTGAGGGCTTAATGAAGTTATGCATGTAAACTTTTTTTTTTCACACAGAATACAACAATCTATGACTATTGTTTTCACTGCATCATAAAAGAACTGGCCATGAAATGAAAAATAAAAAAAAATGTATCTATATATACAATTTGAAGTAAAGTTGTGCCTTAAAATTGATCTTAACATGAAAGAACATAGTAATGTTTCATAACATTCATCAAGTCTTACTATTTTTATACAAAAACTTAAAAGTGACAGTAACAAAGTTTGTTTATATTCATCACATGGAGACAGAAACATTGGTTTCTTAGTGATGAATACAAGGCGATTTGCTTTGCAAGCCATCCTATTCCATCTGAAAAATGACATCAGCATGTAAATGTGATCTCGAAAACACAATCAGACCTGTTACCCCCCAAAATCTGGCTTAGAGTATTCCAATTTCAAATTAAGAGTATTTTGAAAAAAATTAGAGTATTTCCACAAGAAATTTTAAGAATGTTGCAGCTAACATGCACGAGTCGTATAACAATGATAAAATACTAGAATATAAAAGGTATTAATAACATCGGTTCACATAAACAGTAACAAACACACAAAAACACACATGCATACAGAGAGAGAGAGAGAGAGAGTAAAACAGACACATAATTGAAGACAGAGATAGAGACACAGTGAAACACACACACAAACACTGTTTACCTTCATCATGAGTTAAATCAATAGTGCAGTGATGATGCCAATTCCCAACCATGCTAAGGCAAACACAGTGTCTTTAAGAGTTTTCTTTCAACTTCAATTGTCATTTGTTGTTTTCACCTTCAGTCTTTCATTTTCAGTCTTTAGTTGGTCCATATTACAGGTTGTCCACACTTTACACAAATTATTAATATCAATGTTTACTTTACATATGAAACTGTCTGATAACTGTATGCACTCACCTACAGTGCAAGACAGGCTGGAAGTGACAAGTTCATCAATGTTTTGAGTCTTACAGTCAATTCCTTTACACACACTTGCACTCAAAATCTTCAAAGGAGTTTTAAGATAATCACACGTTACAGTTTTATTCAGTATTTAACAGCTGAGATCAGTTAGACTTAAAAATCACTGAGTCAGACTCAGTAACTCGCTTTTTTTTTTCCCCAAAATGAAATAATGAAAGGAAAGAGTTTTTTTTTGTCAAACAAAAAATAGCAGAAAGAAACAAAATTGATTTCCTAAAGTGTTATGTACAGCTGTCAGGTACTGCAGAGAATCATCTTAGACTTCTTTTGCTGATTTTCATGCAGTGGGACTTGCGATCTTCACTGCTTGTTGAGGGACTGGTAATAAGCAGACTTCAGATCCGAGAGCTCCTTGGTAGAGTAGGTCCGATCAGCTGGCATTCCCGGTCTTGATTTGACGACCATCAGGCTGTCCAAAGTTTTGGCCGAAAGCGAAGCTCTCTGGTCGGTCCTGTTCTTTCGAACACAGGAAAATACTCGCTCACAGCCTGCATTGCTGTGAGGGATAGTGAGAATTCCCAGCATAACTTTGGCCACACTGGAAAACATAGGAACTCCAGCAGCATCCTTGGTTTGGCCAATGGCCACCCATGTTGTGTCCATTCTCTCTTTCCGAAGTGATGGAACCACAGGGTGCGACTGGTATGTGACAAACTCATTCTTCACTGTGTCCACACTGGATCCTGAAGGCACTAAACAAGGATATCTGTTCATGAAGAAGCACAGCTGTTCCTCTGTCACCTCCAGGCGCTGATCAACATCAGCAACCTCAGCATTTTTCAGCACTTCCGAACTGAGAGGAAATTTTGTTCAGATGTAATTGCATGCTGCAATGTAGAACTCTTTTGATGTGGCGTGGAACTCTTTGATCCTGCTCTCTCGTAAACCAACTTCATCTTTTTTTCTTAGGAACTCAGCAGCTTCCTCGCTTAGTAGAACTTGAGATTTATGGTTTTGTAGATCCCTGAAGTTGATCTCAAGAGGTGCCTTTGTCGCATCTGCATCTCCCTGTCACTTTGATCGTCTCAGCTATGACAATGGGATTCACAAATTTCACAATGAGCTGTCTCAAGAGGTCAAGCAAGGACCTTTGCAGACAGTGTATTTGTGGAGACTCGGCTTGGAGCTGCTTGTTGACATTGTCAAACGGTTCAAGTGCTTGTTTCAGGAACAGGCAATAAAGCTTGTTGGTGGGAGACTGAAAGAAGGATTTCAGTCTCTTCTCTCTGCCCTCAGCTCTTGACGTGCTTGCTGCAGCAGGGGCCTCCTCTTTGAAAAATTTTCCGTAGAGCATCCCAGTTTTCAGCAATCTGTCAAGGCATTTCCTCACACTGAGCCATCTTGTAGCCACATGCTTCAGCATTTTCTGATGTTTCACTTCATCCTGGAACGCCTCTAGTGCTGCTAGCCTCTTCGATGAATGTTCAAAATAATAATACACACATCAACAAGTATTTCATCAATGCTGAAGGGAAGCACTGAAGCAGCTTTTTGGGCAGCTCGGTGAATCAGATGACAGGGGCACCCAGCAAGATACAAGTTCTTCTGCTTAGTAATCATGTGGCCATACACACCATTTGTGTGGCCAGTCATCACTGCAGCGTTGTCGCACCCTAGGGCAAGACAATTCTCCCAGGGAACTGCAGGCTCAGGGGGCTGTGGTGGATCTCCAACCAAGGGTGCATTCTTAGGAGGGGGCACTTTCATCTCCTTCTCGAGAAGCTTGAAAATATTATGTCCTGTAACAATGCATACAAAAGCAGACTATCAGAACCCTCCTCTGTGCGTGTGCGTGTGTGTGTGTGCGCGCGCATGCATGTGCATGTGTGTTAACTTGTGTGGGTGTCTGCATGCATAATCACATGAATGTATAAATAATTAATCTTAAGTTAAGTATCTTTACGAGCCTCTGAGAGGCTTATGAGGCTGGTGCTTAAACGCAGTTTGTGTGCACAAAGCGACTGAGAGTACAAGACCCCCTCCCCTGAATAGGACGCCGGTCTATTGCAGGGTTAACCCCCAGCACGCCTGGGTGGGGTGAGGAAAATTGCCTTTCCCAACAGCACAACCCAACGGCATGAGCTGACTTTGAACCCCACAACCATGTATAATTACAGGCGTGCAAAAACACACCCACGTGTGAATGTGCCACTTGTGTGTGTGTGTGTGTGTGTGTGTGTGTGTGTGTGTGTGTGTGTGTGTGTGTGTGTGTGTTTCCCATGTGTACAAAGCACATGTCAAAAAGAAAAGTCAAGAGAGAGAGAGAGAGAGAGAGAGAGAGAGAGAGCATCAGAGAAAAGTCATTAAAAAAAAGAGTGAGGGTCAGAAAAAGTTTGAGAAGCCATTAAAAAAGGAGAGAGGGTCAGAAAAAAAAGTTTGAGAGAGACATTGACACATTTTTGTTGCCATTAGCAAATAAGCCCTGTTGGCAAGGGGGTTACAGTTATTTCATTAATAGACAGCAGTAAAGACATGCAGTTGAAAAAAAAACTCATACAAATTTCATCAATATTTCAAATCTACACACACATACGAAAGTGAACAATATCCTTCTCCCTAGCACACATATCTTGAACACACATCGTGCATACACACGCACACAAATTTGCCCATACTTGCACGCTGGCGCAAGCACGCGCCCACACACAGCACACACACACACACTCTCTCTCTCTCTCTCTCTCACACACACACACACACGCACGCACGCACGCACGCACGCACACACACACACACACACACTCACACACACACCTACCTTCGCGCACCTCTAATCAATTTCCTTCGACCATCAGGCCATGAAAAATACAGAATAGGTGCTGGATATGGATTCATGTATAGTCGCAAAATTTTAACTCAACAGATTATTTGTGATGTTCTGTCTCTGAAAATCACCACCTTCTGCTATATATTTCGCAAATGATATGGTAATGTTTTCATTACAACTGGATAGATTGAAATAAATTGAGAGAGAGAGAGAGAGAGAGAGAGAGAGAGCGAGCAAACCTGATTTTAATAAATGATTAAAAAATAATACACCAACCTGTTGATGCATGATCCAAGTCGAGCACAGGCACAGACAGAAGATCGGTGCTCACACCAGCATCACCAATGGTGGTGATAACGACAGGATACTGTTTTTCCCTTTTCGTTGAGCCATCAGTGCTCACACAGAATGGCCCAGCTTTCATTTTCTCCCTAAGTGTCAATTTAATAGTTGAAGCCAGGTGTTCCACTAGTTTTGTCGTTTTTCCACGACAACAACCATAGCTCGCGGCGATTTTGGAGTCTGGAAAGGCACTCCTCATGACCTTTGAAACCATGTCTGCAGCAGATAGCGGCAAGTTCATTTTCATGATCAGTTCCGAGAACATTATCTCGGCTTTTACCACAGCCAGCTGATGGGGCGTCACCGTCGAACTCTTGGATGGCATGAAGTTCGCGATGCTCGGAGTTGAAGCAGCAACTTTCAAAAGCTCAACTTTCCGAATGTGACCTTTTGTTTCACAGTGACGAGTGATATCAAACTGTCCAGAACAGGCGATCGAAATGTCTTTGTTGCAATATTTGCAGTGCATATACGATTTCCCCAACCTGGATGGAGCTATTCCTGGTATCTGGCAATACCTGTCCAGAAATCCTTGCTCTTTTTTTTTTGGTTGAGGACCGTCAACTTCAGCAGAGGGTCGTTTAGACATTTTCGTGGCTATTCTTGCAGCTAGGCTTAGTACCGGTCAATGCACCGCAGAGAACACAAAATGGCGACACTGAAACCACGCGAAATCTCGAGCCCCGAGAACTACTACCGGTACTCTTTTGGCCAATCAAAAATATTGACATGAGAGGTCGCGGGAAGAGAAGTGAGAATACACACGTCAGCTCTGTCAATATTACTGTTCCTTGGAAAATGCAGTGTACAGTAATGACTATAGTCGGATTTTTTTTTCGCCGTATTTTTTCCCATTTGCCGTATTTATCGTATTTCTGTCAATTACGCGTACAAAATACAGCGAAATCGTATGGGTAAACAGGTCTGCACAATACACTTATTTGTTTCAATTTCTTTGACAACAGTTGTTACAACCTGGCTGTGTTGTTATTTTGCTAGATAAGGCTTACAAACGTAACACGGAATCATCTTTTGCCAGGTTTCCGACGTTATCATGAAGTCTGAGTGACGAATATAATGGAAACTGCCGTTTCGTTAATTTACGCTCTAAATTTGAAAATCTGTACTTGAACACTGAACAGCAAGCCTTTGTGGCTTCTGAAATGTAAGTATTTCCACATCTTACTGCATGATAAAGCCATTTTGCAAAATTTGACTTAACGTCACGAGGAATCGACTTTCCGGTGTTGCCGTTGATTCCGAGTGACGAATCTAATGAAGGGCGACTTTTCTTTGAATTACTCAAAAAATTTGAAACGTCGTAAATGAGGAGTCAACAGAAAACATTTATAGATTCTAATGTATTGTTTTTTTAGCTGATATTTCTCCATGTGACTGCACGATTTCGGATGAAAAATCAACTCAAATCTGGTGAGAGCCAAGCACTGCCATTTTCGACCTTCGCCCGATCGGAGTGATCAGTGAACTAAAATGAATATTTCTGGCTACAAATACACATAAGGAAAACAAAACAGTAAATACACGAAAGCAGAATATTTGCTGAATCGATGTATATGAGATATATATTTGTGAAGACTGCATAAAAAGTGTAAACGTACCTGGAAAGGGTCGACCGTGGTTGATCCTACACCATCTTATAAACGTAACGAGTGCTATCGACAATGGAAGCGCGATTTTGAATCCATCTGAGTGGCGTCCCTTCGGTCTAACACAGAAATGTGTGTCATTGGTATCCATCCGCGGGTGTTCATTGTAATACGCAAAAGAAAATAGTCCTAAATGTTTAGTACTTTCAAAGATATCTGGAATCTTCATTTTATAAACATAACAGCTGAAAGTGGACACAACGAAATTCTAATACAATCATTTCAAAATTTCACCTGTAGTTTACCAACTTTTGGATAAATGATGGTATTGCAGGAAGCTGTGTCAATGCCTCGTCCGACACAGTAAAAGTAGTTCGCTTTCTGACAGAACTTGTCAACACAGGAGACGATCATTTTGAAGTTCAGAACTGTACACGGCCGGTTACGAATATAAGGTCTGAAATAGATCGGCTGTATTTTCTAAACTAATGCAAATATTTTGATTCATCATCAACTGCAGAAACTTGAAAGTTAGAATGATTATTTTATTCAGTGTTTAAATGTTCAAGTCTTTGATTAAATGTGGCCGCAAACTGTTTATAACCCGATGCTCAACATGTCACAACAGGAAGCTGACAAAACGTGTGTAATGTGAAACATGTTATGCTTGCAATCATCATCCACGCATAAAAGAAACACATCGTAGCTTCCATAGGTTTTTTAATGTCTTTATTTCACAACAGAACACACAAAAAAACACTGTAATCACATTTTTGTTGGAGGAGAGCCGCAGCAGAAAACTGACCCCTGCGTGGTACACTGTTTTCAAGAATGACTCTACTCTAAGTCTTTATAAGGTAAAACCTAGTGGCTGCCTACCACATGGTCATTCTAAGCAAATGTGCAAATCAAAATCCTTTTAAACTTAAACATTACACCACAATCCAGTAAAATAACCAACCATGAAAACGAAAACATAACACAATACAATATTAACTACATACATATTTTTCTTCAAACAAACTCAGCTAACCTGATTTAGCACTAACTGCATCTGCCAAAATTCAAGTGTGATCTTCCTCTCTTGTGGCGGCAGGAAGTGGCAGAAGAACATCAACAGGCCGGAAGTGTCTAATTACTCAGATCTACTGAAAAATGACTATTTAATGCAAACTCTCTCACTAATTTTAAAACACTCATCTAATTACTAAGTCAAATAAAAATATATTATAAAATATACATTAACAACCTTAAAACTAGAGGGCTTATGTTTGCCTTAGAGCAAACATGGGAGGATTCCCCCTAAACACACATACACACACACACACGTGCGCGCGCGCGCTTATGGTTTGCACTTCCGGTTCATTATTATAACGTATATGTTGCAAATATAATGTTATGTAGTGTTCTGAATATCATTCCGGTCTGTCCAACCGTTTCGAGTTATTCAAGTTTCAAATTTGGCTGTTTTGGCCATATCTTGGCCAAAAAATGGCCAATTCATTTTAAAAGTGCCATTTGCACATGCTCACAATGCCCTGCAACTTTCCTGAAAATTTCAACACGATTAGATGAAAAAAAGGTAAGAGAAAGAAAAACAAAAAAGAAAAATTTTTAAAATAACCATAATATTCCCCCAGAGAGGCCTTATGTTTGCCTTAGAGCAAACATGGGAATTCCCCCTTCAGATCACTTTATGAAACTTGCCTATCTATGTTCACTGTTGAAAATTACATCTCTATCCACCACTACAGGTAAACGTTGATGCATATTTACCAAATAACGGTTTTTAACTGTCAAGTGTGAAATTTACTTATGAAACTAATGTTTTCATGTTCAGCGCTCAAAGTTACATCTAGCCACCAATTTTGGTCACAATTGATTCTTGTTTGCAAAATAACGTTTTTTAACGGTTTTTAGATGTCGGATATCAAAAATTGCTCTCGTAAACTTAAATATTAATGTTCAGCGTTCAAAGTAACATCTAATCAGCAAGTTTTGTTAAGATTGATGCATATTTGAAAAATAATGGTTTTTAACGTTTTTTTTTTTTTTACTGTCGAAGTGTTTTGTAACATAGATACTCTTAATCAGCATATCAAATTACATACATCCACCAATTTTGGTTGAGATAGCTTCAAAAATGAAAAATAACGGTTTTTAAAACTGTCGAAGTGTTTTGCAACATAGATTTTTTTTTAAATTAGCATATCAAACTGCATAAGCAACCAAAATTTGGTTTCTGTTACTTTGTTAGTCTTTGAGCTATTAAATATTCAAATTTCGCCTTTTAGAGCGTACCTAAATTGCATAAATTTAAATAACTGCCAAACCCTTTAAGATATCAATACCAAACTCCTTTCTGCACTGGGCCAAAGCTACAGGAACATTTTCCATAGTTTAGTTTTGTGTTGTCATTTCCAGTTTTTGCTATTCCGTGAAACACACTGAAATTGACCAGTGACACCGTCTGGCGCTTCCGGTTTGCACTTCCGGTTCGTTATTATAACGTACATGTTGCAAATATAGTGTTATGTAAATGTTCTGAATATCATTACGATCTGTCCAACCGTTTCTGAGTTATTCAAGTTTCAAATTTGGCCGTTTTGGCCATTTTTTTTTTTGGCCATATCTCAGCAAAAAAAACCAGTCAGTTCATTTAAAAATTGCCATTTGCACATGCCCACAATGCCCTGCAACTTTCCTGAAAACTTCAACACAATTGGATGAAAAAAAGGTAAGAAAAAGAAAAAGGAAAAGAAAAAATAATTTTTACAATAACATTAGTATTCCCCCAGAGAGGGGGAATCCTAATTACTAACCTGACCATATTAGACAGGTTACAATTACCCCTCCTAAAACAAAAATGTTTACGTACCTCAATTTATGTTATATGGAAAATTGAAGGTGCAAACATTTTGGGAAAACGCTAATACACATAAAAATATTAGATGCATCCTCAGAACAAAAACATAATTAGCGATGTCTTGTTCTTAATGCCAATAGGTCAAAACATGCTGCAGGTTACTTATAAGTGATCACACGGCAAATGTTAAAAGAGTCCCTAATTGAACTTTAGCAGTTACCGCAAGCACGCCTGCCTCACATTTTGACCCACTAACAGTGTCGTCCAAACTTGTAAGTTTACCAAAAACTACTCATAAAGTAATTTCAGACATATCCACTTTGCCCAAATTACCCAGTAATTAAGCACAGTAAATCAAGTGCGAAACGTGTCAAAATAAAATACACTTGACACAATTAATCAAAACATACATATGAACCAGTCCACCCACTCTGTGACAACCACTCTGAACACTCGCCCAACAGGGCTACACCGTTGCATGTCCAGTGGACTCCTTTGTTAAAGTGTCCAAAAATAAGACCAAAATGGTCAACCCAAATGTTTGGGTGGAAATCATATAACCAACAAATTTTCCCTGAGTAAAAGGTTTGAGGAAACTTCCTCAAAACTCAACACATACCAACTGCCAAATGCATTGGTGCCACCAAGAACACTCCAAGAAAATATCTTCAAATGAAAAAGTAAATACAGTGCATCAAACAACAAAACACAATAACCTTAAATTGTGTATGAGCAATTATTTACAATGTGAGAAGTACTCTGAGTGCCTGCTCAACCACAGCAACGCGCTCAGGGTCTAAAGGGCTATCAGCTAACATGTTCAGACGGTACGAGCCTTGTCAACGAGACCTTCCTCCAAATGCTTGCGGGTTTGGACCACATGGGTTAAATTCAGTCTGTCTACAGGTTTGGTTTTCCTAAGAGATCTTAGGGCAGGAGTGGGGGTTGGAATTTCCTCAGTGCTACTGGTACTGTCTGAACCCTCTGAATTGGAGGAAACTTCTGACTGAGACATGTCATTCAAGCCTCCTGAAGGTAGACTACCCACTATCAATCCTTCATTCACAAGCTGCTCAACCTGCTGATCTGCAGACTGACTCACATCAGGCTGATCCCCCCAGTCCTGGTCCCTGTCAGCCCATACCGCACTTTCTACTGGGGGGTCATCCTGACCAACAACAGACCTAGGAAAGTATTCGGTAGCATCAACCCTCAGTGTCCCTATGGAAGGCACCACTGGAGCAATTTCAAGAGTGCACCCTTGAAACTCATCTGTCATGCCTAAGACGGAATCAGATTCCTGAACAACTATACAAGGTGGAACTTTAGGCCTAACCTGCACTGGAATTTCCCTAAAAGCTTCCTGAAGTGGAGGGTCAATCATACCAATAGGTAACAAATAATTTCTATGGAGAGTCCTCTTGGGCCCTGTCGCCGCTTCATCTTGGACTGTATACACTGGCAGACCATCCTTCTTTGCTATCACTGCATGAACCGCATTCTCCCACCTATCACTCAACTTTGAATCTAATCTTGGTCCTAACTTGCGAACTAACACTCTGCCCCCAATTTCCAACTCAGCTGCTCTTGCAGCGACATCATACCTAGCCTTGTTCCGCGCGTTTGTTTTGGCCATGTTTTCAGAGGCCTTCTGATAAGCAGATGCTAGCCTTTGTTTCAGACCCTTGATGTAGTTTGAAGGTGACCCTTGTCTCTTGAGACTAATATCTATGCCAAATGCAAGGTCAACAGGTAATCTAGGATGACGGCCGAAAAAAAACAAAAAGTACGGGGAGTGCCCTGTACTCTGGTGAATGCAGCAGTTGTAGGCATGCACCACTTCTGGAAGGGTTTTCATAATATCTATCTTTTGAGTATCTTCTAAACTCCTGAGCATGCCTAACAGGGTTCTGTTCCACCTTTCTACAGGGTTACCTGATGGATGGTATGGGGTGGTCCTACATTTTTCTATCCCAGCTACTTGACACAACTCCTGGTAAACTGTCACAGGTATTAGGACCAAATGAGTAACATGATGGCACTGTAGTATGGCTTGTACAGAGTCTGAGACAACCAAACTAAAGCTCTCTAGCTGATCCCTGTCAAAAGACTTGGCTTTCTGCACTAAAAAAGCTACATTATCTAAGGACTTCTTATACTGATCATCAACACAGGGGTCCTTTCGAGGAAGTCTTGACAAGGCGTCTGCATCTGTGTGAGTTAGTCCCTTCTTGTTCCTAAGTTCAAAGTCAAACATGGAGAGTGAAGAGAGCCACCTGTGACTCGTTGCATCCAGCTTGCATTTTTCAAAATGTAGCAAAGGGATTATTGTCTGGGACCACTGTCACCTTGGTACCCAAGAGGTAGTCCCTGAACTTATTACACATTGCCCATTTCAATGCAAGGAAGTCGCGCTTGTGAGCTGGGTAATTTTGTTCAGACTTGTTCAGCCCTCGACTAGCATGAGCAATGACCTTGCTTTTGCCCTCGAACTCTTGGTAAAGGACAGCACCTAACCCCACACCACTAGCATCGCAGTGGACAACAATGGTTTGGAACGATCGGCTAGACCTAGTACCAAGTTGCTGGGAAGTGCCGAGATCAACGACCTGAAAGAATTTTCTTGGGCGTCCCCCCAAGAAGAGGAAACAGAAGAAGAAAGAGTTACCTTGCCTTGCCTCTTTCCAGACTTAGAACGACTTCCCGGGGCATAACCTACAGTCAAATCATTCAAGGGTCTTGCAGTGTGAAGAGAAATTTGGGATGAAGTGACGGTAGAATCCTGCAAACCCAGTGAAACTCTTCACATCCTTTACTGTTTTTGGCCTGGGCGAATCTTTGACAGTAGCTATCTTGTATGGATCAGGACGAACAGTACCTTCAGACATCACATAGCCCAAGTGTTTGACTTGTGTAGCACCGAAAATGCATTTCTCAGGATCAAGCTTCTGGTTGTACTTATATAGTCTCTCTAGTACCCTAGTGGTGCGCTCTTCTAGTTCCTCAAGGGTTTCAGCATGAATCAAAATATCATTTAAAAAGATAATCAATTGTGTCAAGTTTATGTCACTAAAGACTGACTCCATGAGTCTCTGGAAGCAGGCTGGGGCGTTGGCTAAACCCTGAGCCTGTCCCACTAAAAACCAAAAGGTGTTATGAAAGTGAATACCTACTTGCCCTCTCTGTCATTGGGACCTGGTAGTAAGCTTAACATAGATCTAAAGTTGTAAAGAACTTTGCCCCATTGAGTGTTAATAGGAGATCTTCAATTTTGGGGATGGAATAACTATCTTTGACAGTCCTAGCGTTCAGTTTCCTGTAATCTATGCATATCCTGAGTGCGCCTGTCTTCTTCCTAACGAGCACAATAGGACTTGAAAATGGGGAATTGGATGGGCGGATAATCTTGGCATCCAAAAGCCCCTTAATGAGTTGTCTACACTCCTCAAAGTCCCTTGGGGGTATGGGCCTAGCTCTCTCTCTAATGTCTGGGCCTGGTGTGATCTCCATATCAAATAGATCACCTGTCTCTGCTCTGCCTATGTCAAATTCACCATTAACAAAAGCCTTCTTTACTGACTGCAGCCTATGCTCAAAATGTCGACACCAGTCTGGGTGGGTGGTTTGCACCTCACCAAACTTAAAATTTATGGTTGTATCTTGATCCGCAGAAATATTAGTATGAGTACTTCCTGAGAAAACAGCGGTTTCCGGTGAATGAGGGGCCAGATTGGACACCACTTCGTTGACATCAAAGTCATGATGGTAAATGAATATGTCAGCAATTTCCTGATTCTTTTTGAGCGAGACGGCACTGTCAGACTCATTCATCACTACTTGACATTCGCTAGACAATCAGTTGAAGCTCTGCACCCAACAATTTTGAGACCTTCAGGCAATGATGCCTCAGTGGGTTCGTGTGTATCAAGACAGAACCTCTGGTACTGGGAACATTAGCTTTTGTTGAACACTTGACTTCAACGGTCTCACCAGCTGGAACTAAGATCTGTGGGGCACGAACTCTAGCTGAACCCATCTTCCCATCATGACCCGAAGAACAGTCCCGCTACATGAATGCAATTGCTGGACAAATATGCAAAGAACTAGCAAAATGAGACCCAACTAATTGCCTACGTGGATCAACAAAGTATCTCAAAGTGTTCGTACCCACGATCACCGGTACTTTCTGAGAAAAGTCTGTATCAGGACACACTAACATCAGTACATCCCACATTCTCATTCACACCCACAACATCTTCTGACATGGAAACATTCACATGCACAAACCCCAAATATGGTACTACATTCCCACCTGCCCCTACAACTTTCAAATGTTCACTTAGCTCTTCCAAGTGCAGGTGAGGCAGGGTAGTACGGTAAAATGTTTCTGACATAATGCTGACTTGCGAACCACTGTCAATTAGGCAGTTAGCTTTAACACCTTCAGTGGTGATTTCGGCTTCAAAACTGGGTCCTACTAAAGCCTCCAAGGTTGAGCTTTCCCCTGCTGTTGAGTGAAGTTCCGCAAACACTATTCTGTGATCTAGCCTTACACTTTGCCTACCTTATTACATATGTCACCTTGATATTACTGGCATCTAAGTCTACACTAACATCAAGTCCAGAAGGTAGTGCTTCGCTGGTTTTTGAAGTACTTCACACCCACCCATGTATCAGGAGTGCCAGAGACAATTCCTGACAAGGTCATCTCTTGCCCTGGTTCCAATGTTACAAGCAGAGGACTCCTTAGGGCAATGCCTCAAACGTGCAAACCCTGTTCAATGCAATCCGTAGCAGCGTTCAAGGTGTGAGCAATCTGTGGGGACTGCGTAGATGATGATTCTACAGTTGCCGACCCCCCATCATCATCGACAACTGTTGGCCTTTTAACCGCTGATACTCTTTCTTGGCCTGTACCACCCTCGCTGGGTTGGGTGGATTTCTGCAGTCATGCTTGAAGTGAGTTCCCACCTCACCACATCTGAAGCACAGACCCCTAGGAGCGTGTGGAGATTGTTTTTTCCCCGAGCAGGTGGGTTGACCTGCTGTTAATCTTTCACCATCTTCTCGGTCACCAAAGTCGCCAGACGGTCGTAGTCAATCTCAGTTGAGGTGGCTGCATCCATGGAGACCGGCCTTGAAGGAGTTTGATTGCTTGAATGCTCCCCAAACTCTCTCAACTGCCTCAAAACTTTAGCTGGATCAGGGGAAGCAAGTCCTGGGCTCCCAAATTCACCCGCAACTCCAG
Organism: Conus betulinus; assembly: GCA_016801955.1. Classification (NCBI taxonomy): domain Eukaryota; kingdom Metazoa; phylum Mollusca; class Gastropoda; order Neogastropoda; family Conidae; genus Conus; species Conus betulinus. The sequence continues at coordinate 305,399 of JADBJO010002140.1, read as the reverse complement.
GGTCAAAAGGAACTGCAGATGTTGGTGAAGAAAGTGTAGTAGATCTTCATGTGTGCTTCTTCGGTGGTATACTTGTCGTTTTTGTTCAGTTCGGTAAGTGCTGCCCACACACTCGACTAAAGAAATCAGGTGGGCTTTCCTTCTTGTCCATTTGCAGCTTCACAAACTTGGTGTACAAGTCCTCCGGTGTGCCGAGGCTCCCGTAGATATTCTTCAAGGTCTCCAGCACAGCATCCCCTGATGTGCAATTTTTTGCTTGTTCACTAGCGATTCCTCTTAGGCTGGCTTTCACTCGCCGGCAGGCCTCATCTTCATCAGTCGCTTCCTGAAGGTACTGAGTGGCTCTGTCATGCCACTCAGTGAACGGCACCTCAGCACCACCAGCAGGCTTCAGTCCGG
>JADBJO010002140.1:220000-300000 GCA_016801955.1 Conus betulinus | reverse complement strand
ACAGGAACAATAGCCCAGCTGTGCCACTCTCCGCACAGGGATCCCGTCAACAGCTAAGGCAGGAGTACAGGGAGATATCTGTGGACACATACAGGCGCATCCCCCACTAAGAATCTATCATTAATCCCATAGGGCCCTACACATACTAAATTCACACTCATCATGAGCACAACATGTGGGAGTCGAAGTCATTACTGTTGGATGTTCTGTTTCTTAAAATAACCTATTCCAGTCATAAGATGCACCCAACGGTAACCTTATCCAAATTGATAAACAGCGTTAGCAACTAGCCTTAGTCTAATCATCATTTGCTTACATAAAAGGAAAGAGTTTTCAGACAAACCATACATGGCTGACTTTACAAGACATCAGTGCCACACAGTAGTACAAAATCGAAGTCAAACTCAGTCTGACTCAAACCCACAGCCTGGTCTGACTCCATATCCACTATCGTGTACTTTTCTTAGATAGCAGAACAACCTTAAAAACAGGCTTCCCACACAAATCCCAACATCAGGAACAAGGTCCCAAACGTCTGTAACTTGGAAAGCAAGAGATAAAAGATGCAGATACTTATTGCCCAAAATAAATCTGTTGGTCACTGCCACTGCTGTAAACATCACTCATAACAACCTGTATCCGAACCATAGGACAACCACACACACACTACATCATTTCCCAAAGCACTCCCAAGGTTGTCAGTCTGTGTTAAAGTTGATCTTCAGCTAAAATATCCAGCTGGCATACCCCAACTGACTGAGCAGTGCGCATAAGGTTGACAAACAGCAACAAACAAACTTCGAATCATATATGACTTAAACCCAGTGATTCACAATGGGCTGTCTCCCCTGGTTAGCTTCCAGACAGGTGCCAACAGTACTAGCAACCACACAAATACATAATTCCTAGTCTGGCATTAAGGCCTGCTAACAAGACTAACAGACCATACTGACACCGACAGGTTCCAGTGACTGAAACTATTGAAAGATCACACGAATGAATGTACTTACACATGCACAAAACGCCTTATGTTGATCTTACATACCCAGAATCATATCAGTTTACATAACTACTCAATGCAAACAATACAGTGTTTAATTACAAAACCAATAGCCCTTCCTGGCACTAACACGGCCCCTTGCCTGGCACCTCAGACAGCTTCCGGCCTCCAGCTGCCCCAAAACAACAAATAAAGATAAGGATTTCCTTCTGAGACCCCCGTATTCTGGCTCAGTCCAACTGCAAACCAGGTTCAGATGACAGGATTACTAAAATGTCTACACTGAATTATAACAAAAATACCTTGAACCAAAACGTGTCCGGCCAACTCCGAGATGGGTTGTCCCGTGCCACCAAGGCCATCCCCAGACCAGCACGTCCACGGCACGCAACTACAGCAACTAAGTCTTCACCCCACCAGGGTTCCAGGAACACAGGTTATAGTCCAACAAGAACGCAGCGCATTCACCAGTTTTGTAATCGCACAGTAGCTCCAGGGAAGACACTGGTACCAAGTAAATCTACAGGCACGAGTCCCTCCACCTCTTCAGTGCAGCTCCAGCAAAACCTTGGTTACTTGCAGTTTCACAACTCACAGTAACGACCAGTCCTTCCACTGTACCTCCAACAGCGAGAAGAATACTACACAGAAACACAGAATCAGTCCCCTCCAGACTCGAGGCAGCTCTGCTAATCCCTAAGTCAGAATCCAGAACATGAGGTTCCTAAAAGGATTCCCTGGAACTTTCCAACGTATAGAAACGGCACACAAACCATCAGAGACTTCCTCTCTGAAACAGCTGCAAAATAACACAGAGCAACTGTTCACCTAACCCCCAGCCTGCTTCACTGTAAACTTGGCTATGATTGGATAATTCAACATGAGGCTAATGCGTGGAAAAACTGTGATTGATCAGTTCACAGTGAGGCTGATGCATGAACCAATTTCCCCACTTCCACGGAAAACATTAAAGAGTTCAAGATATTTTCCCATCCCACCCCCAAGCTGTGCTGTCACACAGATATCCACTGACGCACTCACACGCATGCGATGTGAGCAGAAAGGCTCTCCGGCCCACAAACACACACACTGGGGAACAGTGTTTTTGATACCTGTATGCAAGATGCATCAACACAGGACACAATCAGCCTGCACATGCAGAAGTTCAAACAGATGAGTTTTTAGATGATGTATTTTAAAGAATTGTGTGAATGAATGACTTGTGAGTTGATTTTAACGGGGTGACGGCCCTGATTTGGCCTTTGAGGTCGGCTGGGGCTATAAGCAACATTACCTTGTCTTATCTTAAGTTCAAACAGGAGTCGCCTCCAGTAGACCGGTCTATAACATGTACGGGCTCAAGTAACAATGTCAGTTCACCCAGACAGTAAGGAATCTGATGCTCCACAGAAAAGCACAGGATTTTCTGTCCCTCCTGTAAAGTAACACCTAGTGTGCAATGTCATCTGCACTTGAGATGCACCAGAGTGTGTCGACTGTATTTCTTTGTGGAGTTTTCCAACATAATTTTCTGCAAAGTCAGTGTGCACCAAACATTCAGTTGAATTCATGTTTTGTCTCAAAAACTGGTAGTGCTGCAGTTGGTTTGTAATGTTGAAAGCATGTTGACTGTACTTTGAAAGCATGATATGAAACATGTCCCATAGATGTTCTGCTGTGCCATGTTCTGTTTGTCGTTTGAGTCAGTGTTACCTCTTTTTGTTCGCCATGTGCGCATTTCTTTCACAGTACACCATTGTGCCCACTCCACTTCCTGACTGAAAGCTACAACATCACCTCCAGCGGTTTTGCCTGCACAGCTTTTTTTAAAGATCAGAACACAAGCAGAAAAAAAGAAGCTTGACTTCTCCTCACCCAATCAAGAAGACTACAACTTGCCCTTTAATCTAAATGAACTGAAGTGTGCCTTGCAGGTGTGTCACGATTCTGCTCCTGGTCTTGATGAAATAAATTATCAACTCTTAAAACACCTTCCTGACTCGGGTCTTAACATTCTGCTTCAAATTTATAACCATGTCTGGACGTCTGGGTCTTTCCCAGCTTCATGGAAAAGGGCTGTAATTGTTCCCATTCCGAAGCCAGGGAAGGATCATTCAAACCCAACCAACCATCGTCCAGTAGTCTTAACAGGTTGTGGATGGAAAAAATGGTAAATGGTAGGCTCATGTGGAAATCGGAAACTGATGGGCTTTTAACCATGGAACAGTATGGTTTAGAAAAACATCACTCTACTATGGACCATTTAATCAGATTGGAAACCACCATTCGAAACTCTTTTTTTAGAGAAAAAGCATGTTGTTGCCATTTTTTTCGACATAGAGAGAAGGCTTATGACACGATGTGAAAGTATGGAATCCTGTCAGACCTCCATCGGATGGGTTTCAGTGGCAATCTCCCAGTGTTCATAGAACAGTTTTTTTTGGCAGACAGATCCTTCCAGGTCCGTGTGGGAACAACATTATCAGAAATTCATGAGCAGGAAATGGGTATTCCACAGGGTAGCATCCTTTCCTCAGCCCTGTTTAGTATAAAAAATAAATGAAATTGTCAATTCTGTCAACCAAGGTTCAGACTGCTCTCTTTTTGTTGATGATTTTGCCCTTTATGCATCTGGGAAGTCATTTGCTGGTGTACAGCGCCAATTCCAGTTGTGTGTTTATTAAGTCCAACGGTGGGCAGTCAAAAATGGTTCAAGTTTTCATCAGTTAAAACAGAGTGCATCCACTCTCACAATTTCAGACAACTTTTTCCACCACCAGAAATTTTCCTAGATAAGGCTAAAATTCCTGCTGTCACAGAAGCCAAATTTTGGGGTGTTACCTTTGACCAAAAATTAAATTTAAAGCCCATATTCAGAAGTTGAATACAATGTGCCTCAAAGCCATGAATATCCTGCATGTAGTGGCTCATACGGATTGGGGTGCAGACAAACGCACACTTCTCCCATCTTTACAGGGCATTAGTTCGATCCAAGTTGGACTACGGCAGCATCATTTACGGCGCCGCTAGAGCCTCGTATCTTAAAGTCCTAGACCCAGTTCATCATCAGGGTCTTCGTCTCTGTCTTGGAGCATTCCGCACCACCCCTGTGTACAGCCTGTACGCAGAGGCAGGTGAACCCTCACTGTCCAACCGCAGGCTGAAACTGTCTTTGAATTACTATGTCAGACTGCTCTCGGAACTGGAGAACCCTGCCTATGACTGTGTCTTTGACCCTCAGTTCCAAAGCAAATTTTGAAAACAACCCAAACTGTATTCCGCCGTTTGGCCTTTGTATGCAGCCTCACGCGCGGAATGCATGTCTAGACCTAGGAGTTGTGTCCGATTTTTCCAAGTTTCCAGATCAGCCTCCGTGGACCTTTTCACACCAGAGATTCGTTTTGATCTTGCAGCTTTTCACAAAGAGTCTACCAGCTCTCTGGCATACAAGGCATTGTATGCTGAGCTCTGTTCAAAACTCCCATCCTATCAGAAAATTTTCACTGATGGTTCCAAGTCTGAAGATGGAGTGGCCTGTGCAGCCTATTGCCCTGGTGCTCCATCTCAAATACTGTTAAAACATATTCCTTCAGATGCTTCCGCCGCATACTCTGCGGAACTTACAGCTCTGGTACTAGCACTGAGGATAATCTCACAGTCTATGAAGAGGGACTTTCTAGTTTTGTCGGATTCACTGTCAGCTTTGGAGGCCCTAGCTGGCTGCAACCTTCAGCATCCAGAACTTTTACACTTCTTTGAACTTTTTACCAAGTTGAAAGTGGAGGGTTACAACATTCTTCTGGCTTGGGTTCCTGTTCATGTTGGCATTGGAGGGAATGAAATGGTTGATCGTTTGTCCAAGAATGCCACAAGAGAGAAAATGTCCAACATATATATCCCCTGCTCAGATCTGAAACCCAAATTAACGATTATGTCAGAGACCTCTGCAGGAGGATTGGAATACACAGACGGATAACAAACTCTTTCAGATCTGTCCAAACCTAAAGGAGTTCCTCTCATCTTCATCTGGTGGTGGTAAAGAAGAAACAGTTCTGTGCCGGCTGCGCACCGGTCGTTCCTCTCATCTTCATCTGGTGGTCGTAAAGAAGAAACAGTTCTGTGCCGGCTGCGCACCGGTCATTCGTATTTTACCATTCCTACCTTTTACAGAGTGAAGAAGCTCCTGGTGCATTCCATGTCATGTGCCACTCACAATGAAACATATTCTTTTTAGAGTGTTGGGATTTTGCACGATGTGAGACACAAACATTTTACAGCAGATTCCATGAAAACCTTGTTCAGAGATGTTCCGCCTGACGCGATCTTTGAGTTCTTGAAAGAGGTTAACATTTTTCATCGGATCTGAGATTTTACAGTGGAAAGATTTTTAACAAAGTTTTGGATGAGTTTTTAGACGATGTCTTTTAAAGAATTGTGTGAATGAATGACTTGTGAGTTGATTTTAACATGGTGTGGCTACCCTGATGTAGTGTTCACACGACTTCATGCTGACCTATGTAGGGATCGGCGTCAGGCCACGGGGGAGAGGTCTGGACAGGGGCAAGGCCAGGAGGTGTGGCGAAGGGCTTTGGCTACTTGACACTTTGACAGTGGCTATGGAGTAGGCTGGGATTCGTTGGTGGATTGTGGCACAGGCTACTTTGTCCCACAGCCGTTTCCTGATCTCTTGGGCGATGGCTTGCAGGGGAGGGGGGAGTGCTGATGGGGACTTGCTTAGACATGGGCTGAGGATTCATACCCAGCAGAACTGGCAGTCGCTTTTTGCGGTCTTGCATAAATGGGTCTGTGGGTTCCTTGATGACTACAGTGGAGACGCTGGGGCAGAGGGTGCCAAAGACCACCATGTCGACGAGGAAGAGGCAGTGTAGGGTACTTCAGCGCCGTTTACTGCACGCAGTTTGACATGACAGTCTTCTTGCCTCAGGTTTCTCACGTGTTGGCTTAATTAATTGCGATGTCAGCTGTTCGACAGTTCACTGCAAGCCTGGTGCTCTTCCTGTCTGCCGCTGCCTGCATATTGGTGGCAACGGCTGTTAGAAGTTTTCCTGTTGCTGCTTCTCGTGGTGCTGCTGGTGGTTGACTGTGGGCTGGGATTTTTCAAACGGTGGTACTGCTGCTTGGCCCGGCAGTCTGCCTCCCTGACATTTTTCATCTGATTTAAGATTTTACAGAAGAAAGATTTTAAACGACGTTTCTGGTGTGTTTGTAGAAGATGTAATTTAAAGAGATGTGTGAAAGTGTTTTTTTTTTTTTTTCTGTTTGTTTGTTTGTTTGTTTTTTTTTTAGATGACTTGTGAGTTGATTTTAACATGGTGACAGCCCTGATGTGGCCCTTTGTGGTCGGCTGGGCTATAAGCAACATTGCCTTACCTCCCTGTGGCCCTGACGTTGGCACCACCAGCATTTTGGACCCCTTCTTTCTTCTGGCTGGGGACAGTTTGGTCGGTGGGGTAGGTTCAGGTTTCCGTTTGAAGTCTGGAGAGCTGCGACAACAGCAGGCTGTTGCTGCTCCCTCAGCTGTTGTTTTTCAGGGATGCTGTTTCGCTCATGAGGGCAGCAATCTGGGCTGTTAGCTGGTGGAAGGCATCAGCATTGGTGGCTGCACAATGGGCTCTGGCGTGTTTTCCTCTCGCATCCAGTTGTTTGAATGAATGATTGTGAATTGATATTAACATGGTGACAGCCCTGATATGGCCCTATGCAGTTGACGGGGCTACAAGCAACATTACCTTACCTTACCTTACTTTACCTTACCTTACCTTACCTTACCTTACCTTACCTTACCTTACCTTACCTTACCTTACCTTACCTTACCTTACCTTACCTTACCTTACCTTACCTTACCTTACCTTACTTACCTTATGCATCCAGTGCTGGGCCTCCAGGGTTGCCTCCAGGAAAGTGGTGGCTGGTCTCTCCCTTAGGAAACGCTTCAGGTCCCTCCCAAGGGATGAGGGATGCAGCCCATTGACGAATGAATCCCTCAGCATGGCTGGCCAGAGGGTGTTGGCGGTAGCTGCATTGGTCTTCGTCAGCAGAACCCTGAGTGCGGCGGCGTATTCAGCCACCGATTCTGCCAGGCCTTGCTGGCATTTGTAAAACGCTTCAGTAAGGGCGGTGGAGTCCCTGTGCTTGCTCCAGTGCTGTTCCAGGATGGCGAAGATCTTTGCAGGCGAGTCTATCTCCCCTGCCTCCATGGTCAGGACTTGCTGTCGTGCTCTGTCCTGCAAGGCGCTCAGGAGCCAGCCAGCAGCCGAGAGATCAGGCATGGGTTGTAGTTTTAACATCAAGGTGGCTCCCTGTATGAAGTCCTCTGCACCTTCTTCCCCAGAAAACTTGATTTTAACGTGGTGACAGCCCTGATGTGGCCCTTTGCGGTCGGCTGGGCTATAAGCAACATTACCTTACCTTACCCCAGAAAACTTGCATAGCTTGGGGGCGTAGACCTGGAGGGTGTGCTGCTAGGGGTGGCTGGCCTCCTTGCCCATCCATATTTGCAGCCTGGTTGCCTTCGTTGTCCCCATTCCTACCTTTTAAAGAGTGAAGAAGCTCCATGGTGCATTCCATGTCATGTGCCACTCACAATGAAACATATTCTTTGGAGTTTTGGGACTTGCACGATGTGAGACACAAACATTTTACAGCAGAGTCCATGAAAATCCTGTTCAGAGATGTCCCACCTGACATGATCTTTGGGTTTTTGAGAGAGAGATTAACATTTTTCATCTGATTTAAGATTTTACAGAAGAAAGATTTTTAACGAAGTTTCTGGTGCGTTTCTAGAAGATATCGTTTAAAGAGATGTGTGAAAGATTTTTTTTTTTTTTTTTTTTTTTAAATGACTGGTGAGTTGATTTTAACATGGTGACAGCCCTGATGTGGCCCTCTGCGGTCCACTGGGCTCTAAGCAACATTATCTTATCTTATCTTCATTGTCCCGTGTCCTTCGGGTCATGCCTATTTTACTCATTCGTTTTATTAAAGGGAGAAGACCCGCCTTTCTGTGTTGCCTGTGATAGTCAGATATCTGTCCAACATATTCTTTTAGATTGCTGGGATTTATATTACATTAGAAGGAAACATTACACTGCAGATAATATGAAGATTCTTTTTCCTGATGTTCCCCTGACAATATTTTTAACTTCCTAAAAGAAGTGAATTTATTTTATTTCATCGTTTGTGAATTTGGTGGTGTTAGATTTTCTATACCCAGTATTGATTTTTGCAGATCACAGTTAGTGATTTCAAAGTGTTGGTTTTTAATCCTAGGATTGGTTCTTTTAATCTGTTTTTAATGGGTTGGGTAAGGTTTTGCTTTTAATCCTTTTTTAACATATATACGTGGTAGTTTGAAACATGGTGACAGTCCTGAGATAACCTCTGCTGTTGATGGGACTATAATTTTAATCTTAATCTTTTTTTTGTCCCTTGTCCTCTGGTTCCTCCGTCCCCCATCTGCTGTATTCTTGGGCTGTGTCTTCTTGGTCCCTTCTGTCTTCAATCCTGCTCACAGCACCAGTTGTGACCATGTGGAGTGGTCCGAGGTGTGCAGGTGAAGACAGGCAGATAGTAATGTATGGAAGCCAAGGGACAGCAACCAGTCAAGAAGATGCCGTGGATGAAGCAGAGTTTTTCTTCTTTTATTTCCCGTCCCTGACAAGAAGGTCAAAACAGAAACACTGCCCTGGGAACTCTCTCCCGTACTCAGCGCACTGAGTACACTCTCTGCATTCTTCTCTCTGCCTCCCACGCCAGTTGCTCACACCAGGAAACACTGATCTCTCTCACACAGCACCTCTGAATATATAGGGGTGAACCATACAGCAGAGGCAGCAACACAGCGCCGCGGATAAAACGGGCCTTGCAACGCTGGAATGGACAGAAATTTTGTGCTGTATGTCCCGGCAACCACGTTGTCTGGCTCGCCGTCTATTCAAACTATTCACACATATAAATTACTATCAATGGCAACCTCAGAACCCAAGAAATAAAATGCAGTAAGTCCCATTTGACAATTTTGTTCATGTGCTAAATCATCGCTGATTAATGTCCCAGAGTCAAGCCACTTTTAACGTGTTTAGGTCATATTTTTCCTCTATTTCGATGAGAAATACCGAACAGCATGAAATAATTTTGTAATGAATAAATAGCTGACGCTTCGCTCTTTTTATACACATAAAATTTCATTATCCAATTTATTAGAAGAAGTATTTAAAGAGATGTGTGAAAGGTATTTTTTTGTGTGTGTTGTTTTGTTTTTTTTTTGTTTTGTTTTTTTTTTGTTCTTGACAACTTGTGAGTTGAGTTTAACATGGTGACAGCCCTGATATGGCTTTTTGCAGTCGGCTGGGCTTTAAGTAACATTGCCCCTTACCTGATTGCAAAATGCCAGCTTTGAGAAAATATGGGCTCTCTCGGCCCAGTACGGTTATCATGAATAAAATACATAAAATATAAAATAATTTTGTGACTTTTGGTGACATATGTGTATATATGTGTTTTGTGTATATATATATATATATATATATATATATATACACACAACTATATGTAGAACTATGTAGATTCTGAAGTATTCGTATTTTAAAGAGTTTACACCGAAAACAAAAAACAAAAAAACAAACAAAAAAAAAAAAAAAAAAAAACAAACAAAAAAAATTAATTAAGGGAGGTAAGGGGGAAGATAACTGTCAAACAACATTTTCATCCAGGAAGGGTAACTAAGAAATATACACTATTAGTGTCCAGGAAGGGGGAAAACGTGATGGTATTACTTAAGTGCACTAAGTTGATGTATTATTAGTCAGGCTTAACACACCAAGGTTATCTTTGCACTCATACACGCATATGCACACTCATGCGCCCGTCAAACATTCACCTGTCTCTGGGAATGGGATGTCACGCATTCGTTTCTCTCCTAACACGACTGAGCACAAGAAATATAATCTATGCTACTTATAATCAAACATGAAGAATCCAATTACACAAAATGGAATCACCAAAACATAAAAGATCGATACTTCCAAATCCCAGGTTGTAGTACAATGACTTCTTACCTGCCAGGTTTTCACACACACAACCACACTTTCACACCACACCACAGTTCTTGAAAAAGTCTCTCTTCAGGTCTTCTTCAGCACTGCTTGATGGTGACGCCCTTGGTTGACTGGCTCCAGGTTTCAGGACTGGGTCTACATGGTTGTCTCTGGGATCTCGATGTAGAACTCTTCTTCTTCGTCTCTCTTTCACCCACATCTGGGTTAAAAAATCAGTTTGTCTCTCTTCACCCCCCCTCTGGGCTTCAAACTTAGTTTACTTTTCTTCCAGCTCGTCTTTAACCTTAAGACCTCCCTCCGGGGGTTGCAACCTTGCCGTGGTCGGAGGGCTTGCGTGATCCTGTGATCCCTTAGGCTTTGCTGGCGGGGGGCATCAATATTTGAAGATAGGCTAGTTTTTTTTTTTTTTTCAAATGCTTCTAGGCCTGAAAAGTCGAAGATGCTGTCTGGCCTAAGCGCAACGTGGTCAGGAGTTGATGTCCCTGGTAGGGCTTCCCATCATGTCAGACAGGCTAAGGGTGAGGACCCTGACTAATAGTAACCCGCCTTTTCTCCTATTCTTGTTTTCTGCCTTTCTTATTTGGTCTTTTCTATCTTCGTCTCCCCTTCAAGTCTTCTTTCCAACACTCCTCTTTTCTCTGTGGTCTTCTTGAGGCCCACCGTGTTTGCCGTGCGGTGCGTCCTGTGATGGGGGAGAATAGGATCCTGGAGGTTGAGACCGCTGATGTGACTGCGGCATGCATCAAGTCAACACACCTCTTTGGCCTGGACTTCCCCCTAGACAGGTGGTCGAAGTGGCCCACTTCGATCAAGCGGCTGGTCGCGTGCATGCCCTAGCTCAGGCTAGAAGGCGGCGGCTCGGGTCAAACGGGTTTGGGAGCTTCTGTGGCAGGGATGCTTTCAGGTGAAGTCCTGGTCGAAGTGGCCCTGGAATCGGGCCCTAGCTCAGGCTAGAAGGCGGGCGGCTCGGGTCAAACGGGTTTGGGAGCTTCTGTGGCAGGGATGCTTTCAGGCCTGTGTATATCTCCTTTGAAGTCCTGGTGCCCAGATATACTGAATTCCGTATATACTGGAATTCCGTAAAAATGGGCATCCCCCTTGTTGGGACTCGATGGCGGGTGGGAATCAAAAGAGATGAATTTCTAATGAATACACCATGGCACCCAAAAACAAAAAAAAGACACAGGCAGGATTCAGAAACAGAGACGGACACGGATTCGGAACATGAGACGAGAGTCCTTTCAGGCTTCTGGCCCAGCTGGCTGATTGTGGAGGGAGCAGATGAAGATAGACCTCTGTCAGGCCTGAGTCCTTTTGCGATTGCGAAGGGAATCAATGGCCTCAGCGGGAAGCCAAAGAGCGTCAAGAGACTGAGGAATGGGTCACTTCTGATTGAGTGCTCATCCAAGCTGCACTCCGAGATGCTGTTAAAATCAACAACGTTAGTGGATCGACCGATCAAAGTGTCTCCACACAAATCTCTGAACTCTTCGAAAGGAGTAATCCGGTGCAGAGATCTGAGAGGAGTGTCGGAGGCTGAAATCAAGTCAGAGCTGGCATCTCAAGGAGTGACCCACGTTCATCGTGTGCTTGTGCGTAAAGGCAATGACAGGATTCCAACTGACACCCTTTTCTTGACCTTCTGCTCTACTTCTCTCCCGGAGTCGATTACGGTGGGCTACCTGAGAGTTTCAGTGTCACTGTACATCCCATCACCTCTGCGCTGTTTCAAGTGCCAGAGGTACGGCCATGTGAGGGATAGATGTACGGAGGAAGAGGTGTGTGGTACCTGCTGCCAGCCAGTCCACCAGGGTGTGTGTGACAGTCCACCACTCTGTGCCAACTGTGGAGGCAAGCACCCCATCATCATCGAAGACCTGTCCAAACTGGTTAAAGGAAAAGGAAATTCAGAGAATAAAGACTGAACAGCGAATCCCGTTTTTTGAGGCGAAAAAGATTGCTGATGAAAGTCAACCAACTGCTGGGCTCTCGTTTGCAGCTGCAGTAAAGAAGCCAACAACAGTCAGCATCGGAGTGCAGACGGTGGAGTCCTCGTTTGCCGAGAGAGAGCCAGAAACCAAGTCTGTAGCCTCAGGCAGAACCACTGCATGCGATGAACCCCAGCAGTCGTCGCCTTCAGATACGAGTCAGTCTTCAAAGCCTACTCCCGCCCCCAGACCACCAGGGGGCAAAGACCTACAGGCACTTCAGAGCGGCAGAGAGTGGAAGTCGTTGAAGTACAAGACAAGACCACCCCCTCAAAATCCTCCAAAGGGCACCCTACAGCTGTCAACAAGGGAGCTGGCGGTTCTGGAGGAAAGACCAAGTCGCCACCTAAAAAAAAAAAACGCCGAACAAAATTGTATCAGATCGAGAGAAAAAAGCGGAGAGAAATTTCAACAGATTTGCAGTTCTCTCGGATCCAGATGATGTTGATATAGAATAAAAGGAAGAATACGAGATTTATTTTCTTTCACCATATTTCATTTTTATGATGGACTCATCCACAATGGATTCAATCATACATTGGAATATCAGGGGACTGTCTTCCAATTATGAAGAATTGCAGCTGTTGTGCCGTGAGGCCAGGCCGATGCTAATTGCCCTCCAAGAAACTCTTCTCAAGTCTGACAAAAATTTTTCACTTTCTGGCTACAGTTTTTTAAATCTACCTGCACAGTCTGGTTGAACATGGTGCTTCTGGTGGAGTTGCCTTGTTCATTCACAACTCTGTTCTGTACAGCCCAGTTGCTCTGCAGACTCCGCTTCAGGCAGTGGCAGCTCGGGTTACTCTCCACAAAACAGTTACTGTCTGTAGTTTGTACTTATCTCCAAACATCTGCGTCACCAAACAGGACCTCATTTCACTCTTGGAGCTTCTTCCTCGACCCTTCCTGCTGTTGGGTGATCTGAACGGCCACTCTCCTCTATGGGAAGTGAGAGATCTTCACCACGGGGTCTGCTTTTAGAGGAAGTGTTTTCGGAGCTTGATCTGTGTGTCTTGAACAGGAAATCACCAACTTACTTTCACTCCGCTAATGGCACCACATCTTGTCTGGATCTTTCTGTCTGTGATCCATCTTTGTTTTTGGATTTTGTTTGGGAGGTTGATGAGGACCTGCATGGTAGTGACCACTTTCCTGTGTTGCTTCGGTGTACAAATGCAGAGAGCGAGTCTTTGCCAGAACGCCTCAATTTCAACAAAGCAGATTGGGACCTCTTTGCCACTAAGTTTCTTATGGATCTGGAAGAGGACAAGATCCTGCATAGTGACGATCCGGCAGGAAGTCTTTCAGATTTCATACTGAATTGCGCAAAGTCAACCATCCAGACATCTTCCAAGAAGCCCGTAATGCCAAAAGTTCCTTGGTTCAATTCTGAGTGCAAAGAAATTAACAAAACCCGTAAAAGAGCTCAACGTAGGGTTTCTTGCAGACCCTCGATGCCCAACGTCCGAGCGCATCAGAAACTGAGGGCCAAATCGAAACACATATATAAGACCAGTAAGCGATTATCTTGGAGACAGTTTTGCTCAAGTCTCACATCCAAAACTTCGAAGAAAAAAGTGTGGAAAATCATCAAGAAAATCAAAGGGAAGAACACCTGCCCCACTGTGAACCACCTCAAGTTTTCTGATTCTTTAATAACAGAGAAAAAAGCAGTTGCTAATCTGCTTGCTTCTTACCATTGAAAAGAATTCCTCCTCTTCTAACTAACAAGTCAGCCAGTTTTGTCAAAAACAAAGCCCTTAAAGAAAAATCACCCTGCAACTTTTCGTCAGACAACGTGGAAGACTACAATCTTCCTTTCACTTTAAATGAATTGAAATCCGCCTTACTTTCTTGCAACGATTCCTCTCCGGGGGTATAGATGAAATCCATTATAAACTTCTGAAACATCTTCCGCAAAAAGGTCTGCACATCCTGCTACATGTATACAACCATGTATGGACTACTGGATTCTTCCCACACCATCTTGGCGAAAAGCCCTCATCATTCCTATTCCTAAACCTGGAAAAGATCTCTCCAACCCGTCAAACTACCGTCCAATAGCTTTGACCAGCTGTGTCTGTAAACTGATGGAGAAAAAAATGGTCAACGCTAGACTCATGTGGAAACTTGAAACCGACGGGCCTTTTGGCGAAAGAACAGTGTGGTTTCCGTAAACATCATACTACAGTGGACCATTTGATTCGTCTGGAATCTACGCTTCGGAACGCCTTTCTGAACAAACACCACGCAGTGGCTATATTCTTCGACTTGGAGAAAGCCTACGATACCACCTGGAAAGCTGGAATTCTTCATGATCTCCATGATCTTGGTTTTCGGGGTCATCTTCCACTTTTCATTCAAAATTTTTTGGCAGACCGACAGTTTCAGGTCCGGGTTGGCACCACTCTCTCTGATGTTCATGCAGGAGTTGGGTGTTCCACAAGGGAGCATACTGTGTCTCCGGCCCTATTCAGCAAGATTAACAACATTGTCAAGTCAGTTTCAGCAGGGTTCAGACTGCTCATTGTTTGTGGATGATTTTGCTGTCTATGCAACTGGAAGCCTGTACCCGAGTGTCCAGCGCAGGCTCCAGCTTTGTGTGGATAAAATTCATCAATGGGCGGATGAAAAATGGCTTTACTTTCTCTCCTACGAAGACACAGTGCATTCACTTCCATTATTTTCGTCAGTTTTTTCCAGATCCTGAAATCAAAATAGGGAAATCTCCCATTCCAGCTGTCACAGAGGCCAAATTCCTTGGAGTTATTTTCGACCAAAAACTCAACTTTCTCAGCCATATTAAACACCTCAAAACCTCTTGCCAGAAAGCTCTGAATATTCTGCGGGTCGTAGCACACACTGACTGGGGCGCTGATAAGAAAACTTTGCTGCACCTCTACAGAGCCTTGGTCCGTTCCAAACTGGACTATGGTTGCTGTGTACGGCTCTGCCAGACCGTCGTATCTAAAACTCTTGGACCCTATCCACCATCAAGGGCTTCGTCTCTGTCTTGGAGCATTCCGCACCACCCCTGTGTACAGCCTGTACGCAGAGGCAGGTGAACCTTCACTGTCCAACCGCAGGCTGAAACTGTCTTTTTGAATTACTACGTCAGACTGTTCTCCGAACCTGAAAACCCTGCCTATGACTGTGTCTTTGACCCTCAGTTTCAAAGCAATTTGACAACAACCCTAACTGTATTCCGCCGTTTGGTCTTCGTATGCAGCCTCACGCACGGAATGCAGGTCTAGACCTAGGAGTTGTGTCCGATTTTTCCAAGTTTCCGGATCAACCTCCGTGGACCTTTTTCACACCAGAGATTCGTTTTGATCTTGCAGCTTTTCGCAAAGAGTCCACTAGCTCTCTAGCATACAAGGCTTTGTATGCTGACCTCTGTTCGAAATTCTCATCCTATCAGAAAATTTTCACTGACGGTTCCAAGTCTGAAGATGGAGTGGCCTGTGCAGCCTACTGCTCTGGTGCTCCTTCTCAAATACTGTTAGAACATATTCCTTCAGACGCTTCTGCTTACTCTGCTGAAGTTACAGCTCTGGTTCTGGCACTACGGATAATCTCCCAATCTACGAAGAGGGACTTTCTGGTTTTGTCGGATTCACTGTCGGCTTTGGAGGCCATAGCTGGCCGCAATCTTCAGCACCCCGAACTTTTACACTTTTTTGAACTTTTTACCAAGTTGACAGCGGAGGGTTACAACATTCTTCTGGCTTGGGTTCCTGGTCATGTCGGCATCGGAGGGAACGAAATGGTGGATCGTTTGGCCAAGAATGCCGTACGAGAGAAACTGTCAAACACACCTATCCCCTGCTCAGATTTGAAACCCAAAATTAACGATTATGTAAAAGACCTCTGGCAGGAGGATTGGAATACACAGACGGATAACAAACTCTTTCAGATCCGTCCAAACCTAAAGGAGTTCCTCCCGTCTTCGTCTGGTGGTCGTAAAGAAGAAACAGTTCTGTGCCGGCTGCACACCGGCCATTCGTATTTTACCCATTCCTACCTTTTAAAGAGTGAAGAAGCTCCTTGGTGCATTCCGTGTCATGTGCCACTCACAATGAAACATATTCTTTTAGAGTGTTGGGATTTGCACGATGTGAGACACAAACATTTTACAGCAGAGTCCATGAAAACCTTGTTCAGAGAGATGTTCCGCCTGACGCGATCTTTGAGTTCTTGAAAGAGGTTAACATTTTTCATCGGATCTGAGATTTTACAGTGGAAAGATTTTTAACAAAGTTTTGGATGAGTTTTTTTTAGACGATGTCTTTTAAAGAATTGTGTGGATGAATGATTGCTTCGGTGTACAAATGCAGAGAGCGAGTCTTTGCCAGAACGCCTCAATTTCACAAAGCAGATTGGGACCTCTTTGCCACTAAGTTTCTTATGGATCTGGAAGAGGACAAGATCCTGCATAGTGACGATCCGGCAGGAAGTCTTTCAGATTTCATACTGAATTGCGAATTGCGCAAAGTCAACCATCCAGACATCTTCCAAGAAGCCCGTAATGCCAAAAGTTCCTTGGTTCAATTCTGAGTGCAAAGAAATTAACAAAACCCGTAAAAGAGCTCAACGTAGGGTTTCTTGCAGACCCTCGATGCCCAACGTCCGAGCGCATCAGAAACTGAGGGCCAAATCGAAACACATATATAAGACCAGTAAGCGATTATCTTGGAGACAGTTTTGCTCAAGTCTCACATCCAAAACTTCGAAGAAAAAAGTGTGGAAAATCATCAAGAAAATCAAAGGGAAGAACACCTGCCCCACTGTGAACCACCTCAAGTTTTCTGATTCTTTAATAACAGAGAAAAAAGCAGTTGCTAATCTGCTTGCTTCAACCATTGAAAAGAATTCCTCCTCTTCTAACAAGTCAGCCAGTTTTGTCAAAAACAAAGCCCTTAAAGAAAAATCACCCTGCAACTTTTCGTCAGACAACGTGGAAGACTACAATCTTCCTTTCACTTTAAATGAATTGAAATCCGCCTTACTTTCTTGCAACGATTCCTCTCCGGGTATAGATGAAATCCATTATAAACTTCTGAAACATCTTCCGCAAAAAGGTCTGCACATCCTGCTACATGTATACAACCATGTATGGACTACTGGATTCTTCCCACCATCTTGGCGAAAAGCCCTCATCATTCCTATTCCTAAACCTGGAAAAGATCTCTCCAACCCGTCAAACTACCGTCCAATAGCTTTGACCAGCTGTGTCTGTAAACTGATGGAGAAAATGGTCAACGCTAGACTCATGTGGAAACTTGAAACCGACGGCCTTTGGCGCGAAAGAACAGTGTGGTTTCCGTAAACATCATACTACAGTGGACCATTTGATTCGTCTGGAATCTACGCTTCGGAACGCCTTTCTGAACAAACACCACGCAGTGGCTATATTCTTCGACTTGGAGAAAGCCTACGACGATACCACCTGGAAAGCTGGAATTCTTCATGATCTCCATGATCTTGGTTTTCGGGGTCATCTTCCCACTTTTCATACAAAAAATTTTTTGGCAGACCGACAGTTTCAGGTCCGGGTTTGCACCACTCTCTCTGATGTTCATGAGCAGGAGTTGGGGTGTTCCACAAGGGAGCATACTGTCTCCGGCCCTATTCAGCATCAAGATTAACAACATTGTCAAGTCAGTTCAGCAGGGTTCAGACTGCTCATTGTTTGTGGATGATTTTGCTGTCTATGCAACTGGAGCCTGTACCCGAGTGTCCAGCGCAGGCTCCAGCTTTGTGTGGATAAAATTCATCAATGGCGGATGAAAATGGCTTTACTTTTCTCTCCTACGAAGACACAGTGCATTCACTTCCATAATTTTCGTCAGTTTTTTTTTTTTCAGATCCTGAAATCAAAATAGGGAAATCTCCCATTTCCAGCTGTCACAGAGGCCAAATTCCTTGGAGTTATTTTCGACCAAAAACTCAACTTTCTCAGCCATATTAAACACCTCAAAACCTCTGCCAGAAGCTCTGAATATTCTGCGGGTCGTAGCACACACTGACTGGGGCGCTGATAAGAAAACTTTGCTGCACCCTCTACAGAGCCTTGGTCCGTTCCAAACTGGACTATGGTTGTGCTGTGTACGGCTCTGCCAGACCGTCGTATCTAAAACTCTTGGACCCTATCCACCATCAAGGGCTTCGTCTCTGTCTTGGAGCATTCCGCACCACCCCTGTGTACAGCCTGTACGCAGAGGCAGGTGAACCTTCACTGTCCAACCGCAGGCTGAAACTGTCTTTGAATTACTACGTCAGACTGTTCTCCGAACCTGAAAACCCTGCCTATGACTGTGTCTTTGACCCTCAGTTTCAAAGCAAATTTGACAACAACCCTAACTGTATTCCGCCGTTTGGTCTTCGTATGCAGCGTATGCAGCCTCACGCACGGAATGCAGGTCTAGACCTAGGAGTTGTGTCCGATTTTTCCAAAGTTTCCGGATCAACCTCCGTGGACCTTTTTCACACCAGAGATTCGTTTTGATCTTGCAGCTTTTCGCAAAGAGTTCACTAGCTCTCTAGCATACAAGGCTTTGTATGCTGACCTCTGTTCGAAATTCTCATCCTATCAGAAAATTTTCACTGACGGTTCCAAGTCTGAAGATGGAGTGGCCTGTGCAGCCTACTGCTCTGGTGCTCCTTCTCAAATACTGTTAGAACATATTCCTTCAGACGCTTCTGCTTACTCTGCTGAAGTTACAGCTCTGGTTCTGGCACTACGGATAATCTCCCAATCTACGAAGAGGACTTACTCTGGTTTTGTCGGATTCACTGTCGGCTTTGGAGGCCATAGCTGGCCGCAATCTTCAGCACCCCGAACTTTTACACTTTTTTGACTTTTTACCAAGTTGACAGCGGAGGGTTACAACATTCTTCTGGCTTGGGTTCCTGGTCATGTCGGCATCGGAGGGAACGAAATGGTGGATCGTTTGGCCAAGAATGCCGTACGAGAGAAACTGTCAAACACACCTATCCCCTGCTCAGATTTGAAACCCAAAATTAACGATTATGTAAAGACCTCTGGCAGGAGGATTGGAATACACAGACGGATAACAAACTCTTTCAGATCCGTCCAAACCTAAAGGAGTTCCCTCCCGTCTTCGTCTGGTGGTCGTAAAGAAGAAACAGTTCTGTGCCGGCTGCACACCGGCCATTCGTATTTTACCCATTCCTACCTTTTAAAGAGTGAAGAAGCTCCTTGGTGCATTCCGTGTCATGTGCCACTCACAATGAAACATATTCTTTTAGAGTGTTGGGATTTGCACGATGTGAGACACAAACATTTTACAGCAGAGTCCATGAAAACCTTGTTCAGAGATGTTCCGCCTGACGCGATCTTTGAGTTCTTGAAAGAGGTTAACATTTTTCATCGGATCTGAGATTTTACAGTGGAAAGATTTTTAACAAAGTTTTGGATGAGTTTTTAGACGATGTCTTTTAAAGAATTGTGTGGATGAATGACCTGTGAGTTGATTTAGTTTCAGCAGCAGTGGATCAGAAGAACATGAAAATACCCACAGTGGAGTAATGTGGGATGACTTGGGAGTTATATACACCTGCCATGCGGAGTCACTGACGTCTTTGTCAACCACGATGGACATCCATGGACACAGACCAATATGGCCACCTCAATCTTTGGACTTTGATGCACAAACTTGATATTGATTGGGTTTACTTTTATTCCTGACATGATTGGGTTTACTTTTATTCCTGACATGATCTTCCTGACATGAGTTACTGAAAGAGTTTAACATTTTTCATCTGATTTAAGATTTTAGAAAAGAAAGATTTTTTTTTTTTATGAAGTTTGTGGTGCGTTTTTAGAAGAGGTATTTTAAAGAGATGTGTGAAAGGTGCTTTTTTTTTATGACTTGTGAGTTGATTTTAACATGGTGACAGCCCTGATATGGCCCTTTGCGGTCGGCTGAGCTGTAAGCAACATTCCCTTACCTTGCCTCAATACTGGACACTTCACACATATGGATCCCAGTTCAGCATCGGCAGGGATCAGCCTCTGGTCAGCAAAGATTGCTGATGTGCCAGAATCCCTAATGGCATCAGTGACTTTCACCCTTAACAATGGATGCGAACATGGGGAACTCAGTTTCGCCCTTCAAGGGTGATGCTCCATGTGATACAGACTCTTGATCCAGCCTTACAAATTGACTGGATGCCCTTAGCTTGGGCACGCATTTCTCAAGTGCTCAGTCGATCCACACTGGAAACACCGTCTGACAGCTTTGGGAGGACCCTGTTCCTTGACCCCTGTAACAGGTTTCAACAACGGAACAGTAAGTTGTTTCTCAGGCAGTCCGCCAGAGGGCTTGGGACTTTTGTTGGCCCTTTGCGGTCGGCTGGGCTATAAGCAACATTATCTTATTTTTTTTGTCGGGCCTAGCATCAGAATGGAAAAATCGCCTGGCGTCTGCAAATGCTTCAGCAATGGTCATTGCCTCTTGGAACGACGCAGGACGAGATTCACCCAGTTTTATCCTTATTTTGCGGACACACTACGTTGCTCAGCTGCTCCAGTAGGATAGCATCCTGTAAGGACAATCCCGAGGCATCCACCCAATAGTTAAAATGTTTTCTTCAGTTGCTCCCCAAACTGTAGAAAGGTTTTGTCTCTGCCCTTGTTCATAGTTCTAAACTGATGACGGTAGGACTCTGGCGTCATGTGGAGCCGTTGGGGAAGGGCAGCCTTGAGCTCCTCATAGGAACTGGAGGAAGGAATGTTGACAAACGCCTCCTTAGCCCTACCCTGGAGACTCAACTTCAAGTACACTGCCTTTTCAACATAGCTCATGCAATAGGGGTCTGCCAAATCTTCTAAGTGTTCCAGGAAAACGTCTAAGTCTTCTTCTGGTTGGAACAAAGGCATGTGGATCTGGGGCGGCTGAAACCCAGTGCCCCTTACGTCATAGGTAGCTCCTCTCTCGCTCCCAGGGTTATGCTCTCCTACCTCATGTCCTGGCCACAGAGGACAGTCGCTCTGTCCTGGCTGGCTCTAGGACCTGTCTGGCCTCAGCCCTATTTCTTTCAGTCTCTTCTCTCTGCTGTCTGATTTTTCTCTCTCTCTTCTCTTTCCTCCTGCCTAATCCTAGCAGCCTCTTGATTTTAACGTGGTGACAGCCCTGATATGGCCCCTTCGCGGTCGGCTGGGCTATAAGCAACATTAATTTATCTTGTCTTCAACAAGGTGACAGCCCTGACATGGCCCTTTGCGGTCGGCTGGGCTATAAGCACCATGATCTGATTGAAGCTGTTTAGTGCATTCCATGTCATGCATCACTCAGTATAGAACATGTGCTTATACAGTGTTGAAACATACATGATGTCGGATATAAACACTGGAAAACTTGATCAGAGATGTACCACCTGATGTGATTTTTTGAATGGAAAGAGATACACATTTTTCATTAAAGATTTTAAGAAAAAAAGATTTTTTAAAGTAATTTTAGTGTGTGTGTGTGTGTGTGTGTTAGAAAATCTGTTTTACTGAGTTGTGTGTATGGGATTTTCTTTTTTTCCCCTCTTTTCTGGGTTTTTTTTTTTTTAATCTATGTAGAGAATGACTTTAACTGGGAGACAGCCCTGATACGGCCTTTTGTTGTTGGCTGGGCTATAGACAAACTGGATTGAGTCAAACTGATTCCGACCTGCTGCAGCCATGATGAAGCCTTCATGGCTGCTGGGCCACATATGACTTAGGTTTTTTATGTAGGTTTTTTTTTTTTTTTTTTTCAGGTTAGCCATAGACGGTCCATTTGGTACATCGTCCGAGGTAAGTGCTTTTGTTTTCTTTTGTTGTTTGGTGTGTGTGTGTGTGCGCGCGCGCGCGTGCATGTGTATGTGTGCTTTTCCATCTGTTGATATGATCTAACATTATATGGAAACAGTTATTTTGAATAGGGAAAGAGCGTTATGTATCATTATGTTGAACTTTATAACGCCAATACTCGCCTTAATTTGGATTCTATTCAAACTGTGAAAGCTCTTCTAAGTACCCTCAGAAGAAACTGTCCTTTCTGTTAATTAAAAATTCATTTTTGTCAGTGTCTGTTCAACAGAGACTTTAAACAAACTTTTGGATGGGTTTTAGAAGATGTATTTTAAAGAATTGTGTGAATGAAAGACTTGTGAGTTGATTTAACGTGGTGACAGCCCTGATATGGCCCCTTGTGGTCAGCGGGGCTATAAGCAACATTACCTTACCTTACCTTCGGCTTGGCTATAAGCAACATTACCTTACCTTACCTTCGGCTGGGCTATAAGCAACATTACCTTACCTTACCTTCGGCTGGGCTGTAAGCAACATTATCTTATCTTATCTTCTAAGGAGACTTTTAAAGACTCCCTCTCTTTAAGCAGTGGTTTTTTTCACCTACGTTTTTGTCTGTTTGATAGTGACCTAACAAAGACTTGCTTACTTCAATTGCAGATTTTTCAGTGACATATTTGTCTGTCTCTATTCTACAGTGACAAAGAAGGATTCCCTCCCTTTTGAGACTGACTTTTTCCATGACATTTTTGGCTGGCAGTTCTGCTGTAACATCACAAGGACTCACTGTCTTTAGATACTGATCTTGCAGTTACACTTTTGTCTTTTCGGGTGTGTTTTTAGATGTCTTTTAAAGAGTTGTGTGAATGAATGACTTGTGAGTTGATTTTAACATGGCCCCTTGTGGTCAGCTGGGCTATAAGCAACATTACCTTACCTTACCTATGGTGACAGCCCTGATATGGCCCTTTGCGGTCGACTGGGCTATAAGAAACATTACCTTACCTTATTTTTTTCTCTGAATATTCTACAGTGACGTAACTGGGACTCCCACTCTTTAGACACTGATTTTTCATTGATATCTTTTGTCTTTGTTCCACAGTGACTGAACAAAGGCTCCCCTTTAGACATTCATTTTTCTGCTGTGTATGGTCTCTTCTACAGTAGGCTGACAAAGATTCTCTCCTATTAACCCTTTTGCTGTAATGGAATTTGTCGCTGTGTGCTGACACACTTTTCATGGAAATAACAAAATTGCATCTATTTTTTTTTTCCTTTTCCTAAGAAAGGTTTTGCTTATGAAAAAAAGTCCAATAAAAATGCAAATAAAAGCAACGAAACGCTTTCTTCACATACAAATATGCTTGAAGTGCAAGACCACAGTGTGTGCTTTGTGTGTGTGTGTGTGTGTGTGTGTGTGTGTGTATGCATGTGCGTGTGCACGTGTGTCCGTGTGCGCATGCATTCATTATGTGTTACAGGATTTCATGGACTATGATGTCACCGTCCTCATTGGTACAGGCATCGGGGTCACGCCTTTTGCTTCCATTCTCAAACACATCTGGTGAGTGACACTTGCTGCTGTCACTATGCGTTTGCATCCCTGCTCAGGACTGTGTCAAAATGACAGGTGTAGTCTGTGTCAAAATGACAGGTGTAGTCTGTGTCAAAGTGACAGGTGTAGTCTGTGTCAAAGTGATAGGTGTAGTCCGTGTCAAAATGACAGGTGTAGTCCGTGTCAAAATGACAGGTGTAGTCTGTGTCAGAGTGACAGGTGTAGTCTGTGTCAAAGTGACAGGTGTAGTCTGAGTCAAAATCACAGGTGTAGTCTGTGTCAAAATGACAGTTGTAGTCAAAGCCGTCCAGACTTGGAGAAGCGACTTCTTTCTCTTCCCAGAACCCAGAATGGTGTTTTGCAGACTACACACTGGTCACGCCTGGCTTTCCCAGCCTTTATTTTTCAAACAGTGCAGAAACTTTGTGGTGTGGGTGGTGTGATCAACCACTTGGTTTTCAACATGGTGACAGCCCTGATATGGCCCTTTGCTGTCGGCTGGGCTGTAAGCAATCTTCTGTCTCTCTCCCTCTCTCTCTCTCACTCTGTCTCTCTCTCTCTCACTCTCTGTCGACCACTTTGTTTAAAAATTTCTGTCAGTGCCGGAATTTATATGAAAGTAGGTGTAAACATTTTACTAAAAATCTTTTTCTGAGATTTTTTTTTCAACGGAAAAAGGTATTTTTCATTTGAGCTGATTGTCTTGTTGACTGTGGTCAAATTGATGTTGAGATGGTTTGAATGTTCTCTCTTTCCTGATGGACTGTACAGTCCACTGGATGACGAGCAACTCTGGACATAGTGCAAAACTGGAGCTTGAGGAGCTCCTTCGTGAAGGCCTTGTTCCAAGATGATCCATCGACACCACGCTACACTGTTTCTGGAAAATTCTGTTTTTGCATTTGATGTCATCAACACGAGAATGGTGTTAAATGATTGAAATTAGACTGGGTCTTTTTAGATTTCAGAATCAATGTGTGTTGTGGATCTCTACTTTGGATTTGAATTTGTGCATAGGTAACCCTTTTCAGCCCTGTGGTCAGCTGGTTAGAAGCAACTTGGCTTGGCCTTGACTGAGTGAATGTCTGAATAAGCTGCTTGTGACATTCAGACTTGCACATAGAAAGAATCCACCTCTCGAGGGCACATAGTCCAACATTGCGTTTTGATTGGCCAGTTTCCATTCTTGTCACATGCACCTGGCGCTGGGTCTCAAAAGCACAGGGAGGGAGGGAACTGTCAAGATGGAGCATTTTTACTTGCTGTCTTCGGGTGAATCAGGCCAGGTGTGTTTTGGTCATATGGGACTGTAGGGAGGTGTCTTGGGGTAATCAGGCCAGGTATGTGTTTGGTCATATAGGACTGAGGGAGGTGTCTTGGGGGTAATCAGGCCAGGTATGTGCTTGGTCATATAGGACTTTAGAGAGGTGTCTTGGGGGTAATCAGGCCAGGTATGTGCTTGGTCATATAGGACTTTAGGGAGGTGTCTTGGGGGTAATCAGGCCAGGTATGTGTTTGGGCATATAGGACTGAGGTAGGTGTCTTGGGGGTAATCAGGCCAGGTATGTGTTTGGTCATATATGACTGTAGGAAGAAAAAAAACTTTCTTAGAGAGACAGAGAGGGGTGTGGGGGGGGGGGGGGGGGGGGGGGGGGGGGAGATACCTCAGGGGATAAAGGTCTGAATATAGTAGGGAGAGTGCCTTTTTCTGTGTTTTTTTATGTGAGTTTATGTGTGTGAGAGAGAGAGTGAGAGAGAGAGAGTGTGTGTGTGTGTGGCTGTGTGTGTGTGAAAGAGAGAAAATGTGTGAGCGTAGGTGTATGTGTCGCATGCATGTATGCGTGTGTACATGTGTTAGTGTATGTGTGTGTGTTAGAGTGTATGTGTCTGTGTGAGTGAATTATGTTCCGTTTCTTTTTAAAAAAATGTTGACATTCTTTTCAAAATATGTTCCGCCTGACGCGATCTTTTTTTTACGGAAGAAAGATTTCTAACGAAGTTTCTGGTGGTGCGTTTCTGGAAGATATCATTTAAGAGATGTGTGAATTTTTTTTTTTTTTTTTTTTTTTTTTTTTTTTTTTTTAATGACTGGTGAGTTGATTTTAACGTGGTGACAGCCCTGATGTGGCCCTTTGAGGTCCGCTGGGCTCTAAGCAACATTATCTTATCTCTGACACGATCTTTGAGTTCTTGAAAGAGGTTAACATTTTTCATCGGATCTGAGATTTTACAGTGGAAAGATTTTTATCAAAGTTTTGGTTTTTAGACGATGCATTTTAAAGAAATGTGTGAATGAATGACCTGTGAGTTGATTTTAAGGTGGTGACAGCCCTGATATGGCCCTTTGCAGTCGGCTGGGCTATAAGCAACATTATCTTATCTTATCTAACCATGAGTTAATCTGACAATGGATTGGTTTCAGCCGGTCAGTGTTTGGTCATGTTTAGAACAGGTTTGTAATATGCTGCAGACACACATTTCACTTGTGAGTTTATTCATCTTCCAAGCAAATGATGTTTGCAGGCACTTTGCAGTCAGCTGTCTGTAAGCAACATTACCTATGTTTGCAGGCATGTTCAGACAGCATGAGCTTTGTGTGTGTGTGTGTGTGTGCAGGCACATACACAGTGAAGGATCGCATCGGCTGCCCCTCCAGCGGGTGTACCTGTTCTGGGTGTGCCCGGACATGCAGGCCTTCGAGTGGTTCCAGCAGCTCCTGCAGTCCCTGGAGACCCAGGTGACCGAGCGGGGCGACGCCCAGTTTCTGCTGCAGCACCGTGTCTACCTCACCCGGGGATGGGACAACGAGCAGGTCAGATCCTTTGGTTGTGGGCAACTAGTGTATGCGTTCATACATTCTTCACACTCATTATGTCCAATAAGTTTAGGCTTTCACCTGCATCTGACAGTCTTTTTGTTGATCTAACCCAAATTAACGATTATGTCATAGACCTCTGGCAGGAGGATTGGAATACACAGACGGATAACAAACTCTTTCAGATCCGTCCAAACCTTAAGGAGTTCCTCTCATCTACGTCTGGTGGTTGTAAAGAAAGAAGAAACTGTTCTGTGTGCCGGCTGCACACCAGCCATTCATATTTTACCCATTCCTACCTTTTAAAGAGTGAAGAAGCTCCATGGTGCATTCTATGTCATGTGCCACTCTCAATGAAACATATTCTTTTAGGGTATTGGGACTTGCACGATGTGAGACACAAACATTTTACAGCAGAGTCCATGAAAACCTTGTTCAGAGATGTTCTGCCTGACACAATCTTTGAGTTCTTGAAAGAGATTAACATTTTTCATCGGATCTGAGATTTTACCGTGGAAAGATTTTTAACAAACTTTCGGATGGATTTTTCAATGTATTTTTCAAAGAATCGTATGAATGGATGACTTGTGAGTTGATTTTATGTGGTGACAGCACCCTGATGTGGCCCTTTGCAGTTGGCTGGGCTATTAGCAACATTATCTTATCTTTTTGTTTATCTGTCAACAAGGTGGTGCAAAAACTACTCCTCAACTACTTCAACTTTTATCTCAGATGAAATGATATTTATGATGCAAAATAGATTTGATATTTGATTGTGTGTATGGTTGTGCATGTTATCACACTCTTGTTTCGAGAGTTCTTGCATTCTTGTTTAAGTGATAGGTCTTTATCTCAGTATTGTTTTTCCAAATTCCTTCAAGTGCTTGGTTATGGACTCTGGTTTGTTTTTCTTTTTCAAGCCCGTTGGATAATGAAACTACAATGCCTCTGCCATGCACATAGACGCACGCTAGTGTATACATACACAGTAGGCCTATGCTGCACACCATTTGCGCATGTGTGAGTTCACTGGCACACACACTCACACACATATCATTCAGGTGAACAACTTTGCGCATGCAAAAAGAGACAGACGGACAGGGACAGAGATAGAGAAAGAGGCAAACAGTCGGAGACAGACAAGACAGATGAGAGAGGAGACACACAGAGGACAAGGTGGGGGTGTGGGAGACTGTAGAACACACACACACACACACACACACACACACACACACACACACACACTAACACGCACTAACACACACACACACACACACACACACACACACACACACACACACACACCTATGAGGCGTGTCAGCTGTCCTGTTTTCTGTTTATTTCCCCTTTAAGAGCGAGGTTTTGTTCTTATCATGTGGCATGCAAAGATGCAGACGTTTTTGATTATTCAGCATGCTTCTGTTCATTAAAGATACACCATTTCATTTGAGTATCAAGATGAAAAAAAAAATCACTGAGGAAGTCATACATTTTCTGTAGTGTGATTTAAGTATCTTTGAGTTGTGAATTTTTAAAAGAATTCTTGTTTTTTTTTTTTTTTTTTAATTCTTTACCTATAGCGTCGGGATTAAAAGCAACTCTATAAAAAGATGGAGGGTGACCCAAGGATGGACCCACTCCGTGTTGTTGTGGATCAAGGATGGACCCACTCCGTGTTGTTGTGGATCAAGGATGGACCCACTCCGTGTTGTTGTGGATCAAGGATGGACCCAGTCAGTGTTGTTGTGGATCAAGGATGGACCCACTCCATGTTGTTGTGGATCAAAGATGGACCCACTCATGTTGTTGTGGATCAAGGATGGACCCAGTCAGTGTTGTTGTGGATCAAGGATGGACCCAGTCAGTGTTGCTGTGGATCAAGGATGGACCCACTCCGTGTTGTTGTGGATCAAGGATGGACCCACTCCGTGGTGTTGTGGATCAAGTTCAAGGAGTGGATCCAGGAGTGTAGTTCACTCTCTTGAAGTCACAAGATAGGGCATTTTCTTTTTAGTAATTTTTTTTTTTTTAATGAGTTTTAGTCGTGCAAAGCTTCAGATTTTCACAATGTTATTATACACTCGATTGCACAGCGAAGAAAATCTTTCGAAAGTGGGCCAGGTCCTGGCAGATATTGCCAGTGACTTCTCTTGAAGCCGCTGCCCACTGGGCACAAGATCAGCAGCACCTGGTCCGTTTTCTTTATTAAGCTGTGATGGAAATCACTCTGTAGCATTAATGACTCTTTGTTTTCATACTCTGTGACTGGCTTGTCTATCTTATTGAAGAGCACATAAGTGAAGGGAGAGAACCACCACAACAACAGAATGTTGCTTTCATTGAGACAGGCCCGGAACATCATGCTGCACGACAGATCGTCGGCATCAGACCCCATCACAGGCCTGTCGCAGAAGACCCACTACGGACGTCCTCAGTGGGACAAGATCTTCGAGGAGCTGGTGGAGAACCATGCAGGGTAGGGACATCTGTTTCTCTCTCTGTCTAAGTGTCTGTCTGTCTCTTTGTCTGTCTCTCTCTCTCTCTCTCTTTTGAGGATGGGTTGGATCACCTGGAAAGGGTGATATGTTGTGCAGTGCTTTTGAGCTAAACGAAAGAAAAATTTTTGTGTGTTGTAGATAGAAATGTCATTTGAGTTGGGGAAAAAGGGGTGTTTATGTGTTCATTTTATGCCTTGTCTGTTTTGTTCTTGATGCTTTGGAGGTGTTTATAGGGCATGGGGGGGGTGTGGGGGGGGGGGTGTGTGGGGGTCTGGATGCTATTGCATGTGGTCCATAAAAACTGTGTTGTTTGTCTGTTGAATCGATGAGAACCACTTCAGTCGTGGGGGGGGGGGGGGGTTGATGGTGTGATCAAGCCAATGTATGCTTAGAATGTGCGATGACAGTTTGGACAGGCACTGTGGGAGACCTGTAGTTTGTCGAGGAGTG
Source organism: Conus betulinus (assembly GCA_016801955.1). Taxonomy (NCBI): domain Eukaryota; kingdom Metazoa; phylum Mollusca; class Gastropoda; order Neogastropoda; family Conidae; genus Conus; species Conus betulinus. The sequence goes on along the minus strand of JADBJO010002140.1, from coordinate 270,812 downwards.
TGTATGGCAGGATGAAGTGAACGTTACAGGTGAAAGGTGTCTCTGTCTTCCAGCAGTCGGCTGTGTGATTTATATACCAGCACACAGACCTACCAGTCCATACACTTTTGCTGTATTCTGTATGCCATTTTACAGAGAAGACGACAATACACCTCTGAAATGAAAAATACGCCAAGCCAAAATCTTAGCAGAGTTTCATTTTCTACTCAACATTAGACATTGCTTTAATTCTGAATCTGCGGACTCTTACCCACCTCATATTGTTCAAAAGGACTGCACATGCGTATCCTTTCTACCGTTTATACTTGGCTATATTTTTAGTCGGCACGACTCGGCTGTATTAGTTTGTGAACATGCAAAATGTGCTGAACTGATAAAATATTAGATTTTAGTATTTATCAAAAGTACTTCAAAATGAAAATGAAATACACCTTTTTCCCTTCCAGAAGACACCTATGTATATGAGAAAATACACCATAGACAATTTTCGGCTAGGCAGGTCTGAGTATATTACAGTAGTGTGTTCTATGCGTATGTGACCAAAAAAAAAGTTGAAATGACTTGTTTTATTATTAGGTAATTTTTTGTTCGTATTTCTAAAAAAGAAATGTAAGTACAACCAAAGTATTCCACCCAAAATGTGTGCATGATTTATGGATAGATTTCAGGCCAGTGTGAGTGCTCATAGTTCCAGTGTGACAATTAAGATGACAGATCTGTTTATGAATAATCAGCTGAGCTGAGTCTTGGAATGTCTGCAATGGTTGTGTGAGTTTGTGTGTGTGTGCGTGATAATTGTGGTTTGTTGCTAGACTTTTCCCCCTGCCCTCCAGTGAGTCTGTGTGTGTGTGTGTGTGTGTGTGTGTGTGTGTGCGCGCGCATGATAATTGTGGTGAGTTGCTAGTCTTGTCCCTGTGCTCTCCCCCATAATCCCTCCACATCATAAGTAACTTGGGTGAATGTGCTCATCAGTGTGTGTGCATGTGTTGTTAGTGTGTGTGCGTGCGTGCGCTCGTGTGTGCGTGAGTGCATGCATGTGTGTGTGTGTGTGTGTGTGTGTGTGTGTGTGTGTGTATGAGAGAGACCTTGAAATAACTTGGTTCTTGATCCTGATCTAAAATGCATACAAACAATTGAATTAACGAATGATTATGATGAAGTCTTTGAGAATGGTTGTTAATGTTGTAGTTGTTGTCTTTTGCTGTGAGGTTGGGAAGTGATACTGTTTGCTGTCTGGTTGGGAAGTGATACTGTTTGCTGTCTGGTTGGGAAGTGATACTGTTTGCTGTCTGGTTGGGAAGTGATACTGTTTGCTGTCTGGTTGGGAAGGGATACTGTTCGCTGTCTGGTTGGGAAGTGATACTGTTTGCTGTCTTGGTGCTGACAGTGAGGTGGTGGTGATGGCGTGGTGTTTCAGGAAGAAGGTGGGGGTATTTTTCTGTGGGGCCAGGCAGCTGTCCACCACCCTCCACAAACTGTGCAACCGCCACTCCTCCACCCAGGGTGCCCGCTTCTTCTACAACAAGGAGCACTTCTGATTCCATGTACACCCAGGGTGCCCGCTTCTTCTACAACAAGGAGCATTTCTGATTCCATGTACACCCAGGGTGCCCACTTCTTCTTCTACAGCAAGAGCACTTCTGATTCCCTGGTCGGACTGTTTTTTTTTTTTGATACCATTCCTTTGTCCAGGGCTTGAAATTGTTTGTTTTTAACCAACCAGATTTGTGGTAAAATTGACATTTGACCAGTCCCAAGCTAGAACCACTACAAAAGTAATTTTAGCAACTTCTGAATTTAGTTGTGTCGTCAAGGTGGGAACGTTTACACATTGGCAGAACCGGTTGATGTTCTTCAATGAATCATTCCATGCGAAACAGTTTTTCATCCAGTCTTTTCTCTTATGGAAACCAACATGCAAAGCTCTGTTTTGAGCATTACTGGGGTTTATGTGAAGTTTACTTTCAGATTCATTTTCTGAAGAAGGTACGTTTTTTTTCCCCCTGGTTTATGCACACATGCATATGTGAATGTGTGCGTGTTCAGTGTTTAATCAGTATGTGTGATTGTGGATGTATGTTGATGTAAGTGGTGCCATGTTTAACTTTTGAAACTTAACATCAGTATTTTGTTTATGTTTAAAAGGTCCTGTGTGAGTTGAAGGAAAGCTTCATGCCCAGTCTGTAGAGGCCATAAAGGCTGACTGAAGAAAATGCTGTGTATAATTATATGTACACACCGTCATACACTGTGCGGGCGGCAAGTGTTTGTGCTCACATGATGGTAATATGCTGCGTGTGTGTGTGTGTGTGTATTCCTAAACATGTATTTTAGTTCCAGGCGTTTACTAAAACATACTTTACTCTTTTTTGCATTGCCTTGAAGGACAGACCATGCTTGTGATTGGTCAAATTTTCGTTGTACCAGAAACCAAAATTGGGAAGAACAATTTCACATCCAGGACGCCCCATTCATATCACTTAAAGAAAAATTTTTATCACTCTTCTGCCTAGAGCATTCATTTTTTTTTTTTCCCACAAGGAACACTTCTGATTCTGTAATATGCATGTGACACTGTTTAGATGTTTTTTTACCACCTCTGTGCCCATATCTTTTGATTCTGCACTTTTTCACACATTATATTTATTACCATTTAAGATTGTGCTTAAACCATGAAGGGGGCCTTTTGTGTGCACAGTCATGGATTATTATTATTGTTGTTCTGATATACAAGTGTCAAATGAAGGAAGCATTTTGTTCTTCATTTGGACAGGTGTATGACAGAATCCAGATGTTGCTTCCTCATTGTCAGATGACATAACATCTGTAGACAGGTATTGCAGGCCATGTTATGGTAGCAGATCATGGAACAGACTATAACCACATTTCTTGTGCTGAGGTCTATACTGCTGGGTGATATTTTTGTAGAGGATTTAATTAGCTTGTTTGTTAAGCTTCAGACCACCAGTCGACCCATTTACCACTACCTGTCAGCTTGTTTGTTAAGCTTCAGACCACTAATCAACCCATTTACCACTATCAGTCTGCCTGTTTGTGTGTTAAGGTCCCTACATTTCTTTCTCTTAAAGGTTATTTCAAATGGCTTTAGCATCAAGAGGCAGCATTCGATGAGGTTTGCTAGAGCAAAAGTGACCACAACTTGGAAAGTACTTCTTTTCCTCCCCTTAAGTCCCTAGCCATTGGAGCACCACAGCAAAGAACAGCTCACCAGGTCTGTCCATTGGAGCACCACAGCGAAGAACAGCTCACCAGGTCTGTCCATTAGAAGAGCACCACAGTGAAGAACAGCTCACCAGGGTCTCTGTCCATTGGAGCACCACAGTGAAGAACAGCTCACCAGGTCTGTCCATTGGAGCACCACAGTGAAGAACAGCTCACCAGGTCTGTCCATTGGAGCACCACAGCGAAGAACAGCTCACCAGGTCTGTCCATTGGAGCACCATAGTGAAGAACAGCTCACCAGGTCTGTCCATTGGAGCACCACAGCAGCTCACCAGGTCTGTCCATTGGAGCACCACAGTGAAGAACAGCTCACCAGGTCTGTCCATTGGAGCACCACAGTGAAGAACAGCTCACCAGGTCTGTCCATTGGAGCACCACAGTGAAGAACAGCTCACCAGGTCTCCATTGGAGCACCACAGTGAAGAACAGCTCCCAGGTCTGAGCACCATTGGAGCAACACAGCTCACAGCTCACCAGGTCTGTCCATTGGAGCACCACAGTGAAGAACAGCTCACAGGTCTGTCCATTGGAGCACCACAGTGAAGAACAGCTCACCAGGTCTGTCCATTGGAGCACCATAGTGAAGAACAGCTCACCAGGTCTGTCCATTGGAGCACCACAGTGAAGAACAGCTCACCAGGTCTGTCCATTGGAGCACCACAGTGAAGAACAGCTCACCAGGTCTGTCCATTGGAGCACACCACAGTGAAGAACAGCTCACCAGGTTCTTCCAGTCTGCACCACAGTGTGAAGAACAGCTCACCAGGTTCTTCCAGGTCTGTCTGTTATGTGCCAAGGCCTGTCTCTGGGAGTGTTTTCCCTGTCCACTCTTTAAGGTTGTCAGTCCAGCTGTTTTTTTTTTTTTTTTTTTTTTTTTTGTTTGTTTTGTTTTGTTTTTCTGTCTTCCCCTCTGTCTCCTTTGGACAGATTCCTGGATGATTGTTTGAGTGAAGCCATTCATTCCTGTTACATGGTGGTTCCAGTGTAGGTTCTTTTCTTGACTGATGTTTGTTGATCTTCATCTGGTCCTGGACGTAGCCTGATGGATTGATGCACTTGTTGACTGGTGATATGATCAGTACATCTGATGTTGGTGATATGATCAGTACATCTGTTGTTTAGTTATCTTGCCGTAGCATTTCATGTCCATGGCTTGGATTAGTCTTTCTAGATCTTCTGTGAGGGGTCCTTGTTCCGCATGTGTACAGGAAGATGGATATACCAGTGCACGCAGCAGCCTGGTCTTTTGTTTGAAGGAGATGGTTTTTTATCCTTCCATACAGGTCGTAATCTGTACAGTGCTGTGGTTGTTTTCGCTGTCTTTGAGAGGATTTCTGGTTTTGATCCTTCACTGCTAATGATGGATCCCAAGCAAGTGAATTGTTGAACAGTTTCCAGCTTCTGAGTGTGGACAGTGACATCAGTATTGATGGTGCTGGCCATCAGCTTGGTCTTCTGGGTAGTGATGTCCATGCCATATCTTGTTGACTTGTGTGCAGTGGTGAACAAGTTAGGTGAGTTTCTGTTCACTGCCTGCCTGCCAGGCTGTGGATGTCATCTGCAGATGGAAGGTTTGTGACCGGTCCTCCTCTAGTGCTGACATGATCTTCAAGTGCATCAGTTATAATGTATTCCAGGTACGTGCTGAAAAGTGAGGAAGAAGAAGGGAGCCTTGAGGAACTCCCAAATGAAGTATTGAACCGTTCTCCATAGCACAGTGCATGAGCACTGCAGTTGTCGCTTTGGAGTACAGTTGTTGGATGGTGTTAATGTGACTAGCAAGTGGCGGGTTGAGGTTAATGCAAAAACTACTGATGAAGTATTTGGATTTTATTTTTTTGTCAATTAAATGCAAAACCTTTATCACCATTTTGAACTGCTGCATTCCAAGGTCAGCTTTATCAACAGCATTCATGCTGTGTGTGAATGTTAAGAAACAATGAATTGAAATATGGGAATGATTCTAAGTATGAAGAATGCTTATGATAAACAGTTTATACATCCTAATGAACTTTAGGGCCATGTTATGTCCTGGGGAAGTGGCTTGACGTGCGTGTGTCTATGCATAGTGTGTGGGTGTATGTCTTCAGTTTCATTTTCAAAAGAATGGTGCTGTTGCTGTAGAAAACAGATGTAAATTGTGTATAGTTAGTCCCACTGTGTTCCCTCTGGACTTCACTGTATAACTTTTCAGTCGGCAAATAGAGTGGACTTCACTCTATTGTAGACATTTTGGGCCATGTATGTACAACTTCCATCAGAGAGAATCCTCCAAATGTACATGCCACAAGCGTTGTGTCAACTGTGTGATTGATCATGGGGATGTTAGGTGGACAGACGACGGGATCAAATGTCTGATGGAAGACAGGGGGAAGTTGGGGAAGGCTTGTTTCCAGTTTATGTCAAGATGATAGATTCAGACTCGTCTTCATGCGTTGACTTTTGATGCATTTCGCAAATTTACTTATTTACTGTGATATTCAAACAAAAAGAATTAAGTACATGGGTGCAATATACTTAAGTCCATATCATTGATTGTCAGATTTGTCGCTTTATATACACAGATATTGTACAGAATTGTAAAGAACAACACATACAAAAAGTATCAGTGCTCCTACTTAGTTGTTTTTTTAACTTGAGGCTGGAAATTGATATAGATGTTGAAAATTAATGACGTAATGACCTATTTCAAGTTCTGGAATCACACTCAACAGTTTGTCCTGATTTTCTTGTAGTTGTGTCAGCTGCTTGAGTGTTGTCAAGTCTTATGTTCTTAACTGACTCAAAAATGAATAACTTGTCAGGGGGTTTTTTTCCAGTGAAACTTAAGACTTTCTCTTTTTTTTTTTCAAAGTGGCAAGAAAACATCAAGCAACACCTTCAACATTCAGGCAGCATAAAATTGTTGTCAACGAAGTTATCCTGTCCAACATATGGGTAATGAAAATTTGAATTGTATTTATAACTTTGTGTTGAGTCAAAAAGGAATGTTCTTGACATAAACTGTGAGAAAGAAGTTCATTTTGTATTATTTGCTGTTTTCATATATTAACTTTAAGTATGCTTATTTGTTAAGGTATTGTAATATTTTTTGTCTCGGTAAAACTTTTCATCTCAAACATGTAATATTTATACACTGTCGTGACTCAGACCCTCTACCATTTTCATGTCACTAACTTATAAATCATTCATTTGGATTAAAAATTTTATAAATGATCATAGTATAATTTTGCAGTAGGTAAATTGATAGGATTTAGGGAAACAACTGAATGAAGCGCCAGCTGGCAGCTCTTCAGTCAGCACTATCCAGGTAGGCAGCCTGTTGTGTAAACGAGTGGGGGTTGTAAAGCGCTTACAGCTTGGTCTCTGGCCAAGGATAGGCACTATATAAGTATTCATAATAATGATAATAATAATTTAGTCATTATCATGCAAGGGATTTGGTGCATGGCCCCCAGTGGCTCCTCAGAGAGTGAAGGGGCTGAAGATGTGAATGAAACCGTCAGAAAACTGTATTATCTGATGATATCATAGGTTTGGCAAGGCCTATTTGACCGTCATGCGATGAAAAACATGCCACAGAGGGGAGACGTGTGGATAGGACACCGGGGAAAGAGGCTGGTAGATTCTGTTTCAGGAGCCACTTGTCTGTTGTTGGTCAACATCAAGTTGCAGATGAAACATATTATTGGTGGGGGGAGTCATTCCAAAAGAGGGGGAGAGAGGATTGGCGGAGGGGGGAGGAGCTGTTAAAGAGTAGCAAGCACCCAGCTAGTGTGTTCAAATACCCCGTGCGACCAACCTGATTATCAAAGCAGTTCATAGTAATGCAATAGATACAGAACATGCACATACCATACTGTTCTGAAGTCACAGACCACAAGTTCTTACCCTATCATGGGTTATTTCTGTAGCCCTTCAAACACCTTTACCACACTCATAAGCATACTCGCTCTTGGACAACTGAAATCAGATAATTGCACAGACTTAATTTATATGGGAATCAAAACTTGTGACTGTAGGTTTTCTTAACCAAGTTGTTTTTGGTGGTGAAAACCTCTTTGTTTTGTTTTGTTTTGTTTGTTTTTAAGAGATTGGGGTTAAAAATGAGCTGGCTGTACGGCAGGAATGTCTTAGCCACTACTGAAACTTGTTGTTAAAGCTTAAGAAGTTGAAAACAAACTTGCAGTCGATAGATATTAGATGTGAAATCACCTCTTGGTGAACCTATAGTGTGACGACATGCCACACAGTTTTAGTACGGGTATGAGAGACTAGTCTGTGTTCAGTGTCGCCAAATGAAATCCAAAGACACGGTCTTTCAGACCGCTTTGTTCTGGCTGTTCATTCTGAGCCTTCTGGAAAGCAGCAGATTCCATGGAACCTTCAGCTGCTGCACGAGGAGTCTCCAAACAAAATCAGTGGTCTCAAAAACACTGTGATGACCAGTAGTCCAACAGCCTGCTTCAGTGCACAAGCCTGTCAGCAGCAAATTCATGGCGGAGTGAACATGCTCCATCACTGGACTGGAGTGATGAAACCCAATAGATGTCCATAGCATGCTTGACTTAATAAGTCTCATTGTGATGTTCATCGTACTCTTGATTAATTACTTTCATTGTGATGTCCATGGTATGTTTTTTCGAGTAATTTTTCGCTGAGACAGTCCTACTGCTGATACATTGCAACATGATAAGCCATTCATATACTTGGGGCTGTGTTCAGTAAGAAGACAGATGAGACATTGCAACATGATAAGCCATTCATATACCTGGGGCTGTGTTCAGTAAGAAGAGAGATGATACATTGCAACATGATAAGCCATTCATATACCTGGGGCTGTGTTCAGTAAGAAGACAGATGAGACATTGCAACATGATAAACCATTCATATACCTGGGGCTGTGTTCAGTAAGAAGAGAGATGATACATTGCAACATGATAAGCCATTCATATACTTGGGGCTGTGTTCAGTAAGGTCATCAGTTATCATAGACTATTGTACATTGTTGGTCTTGGGAGTGTTTTTTGTGTATGCAGTGATGTTTGAGTGGATTATATTTCCTCATTTTCAAACCACTCATTTGGAGTGGGAGGAGATTTGTTTTCTGTTTGTTTCTGTTGATTTATATAGTTTTATTGTTTCAAGAGGTAGCCTTTCGCATGTTTGTTTTATTTATACAACCTGATGTTGGCAAGGGTTGAAATGCATGAACAGTTTAAGTATACTTTAAAACATAAATGCAGTTATCACACATTATCCGTAATGTACAACTTCATGTTACATGAGTTAAGAGCTAGAACAAGAACACATGCTAGACATATAAAACTTTTTCTCTAGATGCATTAATACACAGCAAAACCCTGAACAAGGTTTGGAATGTTTCAATAAGTACATCTTAGAACACCTGTGTGACAAAGTTCAATGTAGTATGATAAAAGGGAACACTGATTTGCCTGTGAAGTTGCTCTCAGAAACATTGGTCCTTTTTTTTTTTTTTCAATTGCTGACGTTACTGTATACATGTCCCTTTTGAGGGAAGGAAGAGCAGGCAAAAGTCCGTCATGTGAACAGTTCATTCCAGGCATCTGACAATGGAGGAAGCACAGTTCATGGTAAAATCCATCTGCTCAGTGTCGGTATTTTGCTAGTTTGTTTTTCTTTCTAGGTCAAAGTTGACTATATTGCAGTGAACCCTTATGGATGTTGCCAGTTTTTATATCTTCATAGCGGTTTTTTTTTTTTTTTTTTTTTAAGTTAACTTAATGATGTCTGTCACATTATGTACTTTACTATGTTTTACATACAAGCCAAAATAAAGAAATTTTACAAGCTTGTTGTCTTTGTCACATTTTTTCTGTCTCACAGTCACATGGGTGTGTATGCGAACAGCTCATCTTATCCAACAACTCAGTTTTGCAGATGTTCTGATGAGACACAATCAAGTTGTAACCACCAATCTGTTGGCCTCCTCCATCCAAAATAATTGTGTATCAGTTGTAACTTAACGACCATTCCCACAAATAAAACTTAAAAAGATGAAGAGCTGCTTCTCATCTGACTATACTGAAGATGAAAACTCATGACCTTTTGGCCACAGAACAGAGCAGTTTCTGCAAGGACCAATCCACATGGATCATTAAGCCTATCTACAAATTACTATTGCAAAAGCTTTTTATAACATATTGTAGCGATGTCTTTTTAATTCAGAGAAGGTTTATGACACCAGCTAGAAATCGGTTTTCAAAGGCCATTTATCCATCTATGAAAATGTCACGGGTAGATCAACTGTTTCAAGTTGGTGTAGGGATCATGCTCCTACTACTGTTTACAAGCAGCAGTTTGGTTCTTCTACGGCCCTCTCTCTTCACCAAGGTGTAGTTTTGCTGGTTCTTCTAAGGCCCTCTCTTCACCAAGATGTAGTTTTGCTGGTTCTTCTACGGCCCTCTCTTCACCAAGATGTAGTTTTGCTGGTTCTTCTACGGCCCCTCTCTTCACTAAGATGTAGTGTTGCTGCTGGTTCTTCTAAGGCCCTCTCTTCACCAAGATGTAGTGTTGCTGGTTCTTCTACGGCCCTCTCTTCTCTCTTCACCAAGATGTAGTGTTCTACAAGATGTACATTCTCTACGGATCTTCACCAAGATGTAGTGTTGCATGGTTCTTCTACGGCCCTCTCTTCACTAAGATGTAGTTTTGCTGGTTCTTCTAAGGCCCTCTCTTCACCAAGATGTAGTGTGTGCTGGTTCTTCTACGGCCCTCTCTTCACTAAGATGTAGTTTTGCTGGTTCTTCCAAGGCCCTCTCTCTCGCTAAGATGTAGTGTTGCTGGTTCTTCTAATGCCCTGTCTTCACTAAGATGTAGGTTTTGCTGGTTCTTCTAATGCCCTGTCTTCACTAAGAGATGTATTTTTTGCGAGATTGACTCGAACCTTGATAACTAAGCAATGATTACATGTTGAGAAAGTTGCATTTTCAGTCTTTTTTTTTTTTCCCCCAAGTGTCAACACCCTCCTCTTACAAAACGTCACAGCAGAAAGACATGAAGCCAGGACAGCCACAACTGGACCAAAAATTCATCAGGCATTGAGCTTTACTCTGATCTCTTCCACAATACGTACATGGTCTTGTTTCCAAGAAAGTGCCCTCTCAGCTGCATCAATTGTGGCAAGTATGGGAATAACAGAAAAGGCACAGTTGAAAAAAATCTCTCCCTCCCTACCTGGACATTCTACTTTCCACTTAACTTTTTTTTTTTTTACTTTTTACCTTGTTGAAAGGAGAAGGTCACAACATTGTTCTGGCTTGGGTTCCCAGTCATGTTGGCATCAGAGGGAATGAAATAGCTGACCTTTTGGCCAAGAATGCCACAACAGGGAAACTAACATATCACCTGCACAGATCTAAAACCAAAAGTCAACGATTATGTCAGAAACCTCTGGCAGGAGGATTGGAATACACAGATGGATAACAAACTCTTTCAAATCCATCCAAACCTAAAAGAGTTCCTTTCATCTACCCTGTGGTGGTCGCAAAGAAGAAACAGTTCTATGCCAGCTGCACACTGGCCATTTCGTTTTTAACTCGTTTGTACCTTTTAAAGAGTGAAGAAGCTCTGTGGTGCATGCCATTTCATGTACCACTCAACAATGAAACATATTCTATTAGAGTGTTGGTACTTGCATGATGTGAGAGACAAACATTTTCCAGCAGATTCCATGAAAACCTTGTTCAGAGATGTTCCACCTGTAATTCTTGAAAGAGATTAACATTTTTCATCGGATCTGAGATTTTATAGTGGAAAGATTTTTAACAAAATTTTGGGTGTGTGTTTTTAGAAGATGCATTTTAAAGAGTGGTGTGAATGAATGACTTTAGTCGACTTCAACGCGGTGACCGCCCTGACATGGCCCTTTGTGGTCGGCTGGGGGCTATAAGCAACATTACCTTACTTACTCGCTTTCCACTCGGTTTGTACTGAAGAGTCTTTGGCCTTTCCATGGGATTGCAATGTTTAGTGGCAAAAAATCACATGATCTAAATCTGCTGCACAATACTGCACTTACCTGTACAAATTGACTACTAAAAGAAACGTTGACGGAGGTTGGGAACAGTATTATTGTATTCCTCTTTTAATGTCATTGTGCATGTGTGTGTGTGTGTGTGTGTGATTTCTCCATCCTCCCTTATCGTAACCGTGGTTTTCTTAGTGAAGATGACATCTAAGTCTGTTTTTTAGGTTTGGAAAACCATGAACACAACTTGATCTGGGTGTTTAAGACCCTTCCTGATCAATGAAGAGACCAATCAACGACTGTTCCACACATACAAAATATACCTGTGTAACAAACAAAAACATTTGACTAAATGGACCCCCTTTTTTTTCTATATTGTGTATCAATGTGATTTTCAGTGGTTATTATCTGTAGGATCAAAAGGCGGTCTTAGGGTTGGTCAGTCTGTACGGCCATTCACTCTTCATTGTCTACAAGGTCTGTCTGTAGGGTTGATTGCTGCTCCATGGTGAGGGTCAAAGTCTGTAATGTCTACATCAACACTGAACACGTGGATTCAACATAAAAAGCTGATAACATGCAAACACGCCTGGCAAACAAAGGGAGGCTTTTGACATGCAGGGGTTTATGCTCCTGCTGCTTGTCATTTTATTAGAATTTTAGGATACAAAAATTATTGATACTAGAAAAGAGAATGAAAAGTCAATCTTTCAGGCATGTACAGGAAATTTTTACAGAAGCCAAGAGATGACATTTGCATTTACTTTCCACAAAATCAAACATGGCCTCACATGAATCTGGCCGACAGCAGCACTGTACTTTTCAATGCTAATCGTCAAATGTTGCCTCTCACATGAACCTAGATGACAGCAGTATTGTATTATTCGTACAATAATCGAGTATAGCCTTTCACATGATGTGAACCCACCAACAGTGACACAATCTTTCATACACATCATTAAACACTGTGTGTCACATGAGCCCAGACGACAGTGACACTATCTTCCATACACGTCACAAACACTGTATCTTCCAATTTCCACACACGTCATCCAACACTATCCTCCATCCATGTCATCAAACACTGTGTGTGTTCCATGAGCCCACAAGACAGTGACATGAATCTTCCACGCATGTCATCAATCACCGTCTCTCACATCAGCCCAGATGACAGCGTCACTATCTTCAATACACGTCATCAAACTCTGTGTCTTGGATGACAGTGACACTTGAATCTTCCATATACACATCACCAAACTCTGTATCTTCATACATGTCATCAAACACTGTCACATGAGGCCAGATGACAGTGACATTGTATTTTCATACATGTCATCAAACACTGTGTCTCACACAAACCCAGATGACAGTGACATTGTATCTTCCATACATGTCATCAAACACTGTGTCTCTCACACAAACCCAGACACAGTGACATGCTGTATCTTCCATACACATCATCAAACACTGTGTCTTCTTACATGAAACCCAGACGACAGTGATGCTGTATCTTCTATACACATCATCAAACATTGCATCTTCTCACATGAGCCCAGATGACTGTGACGCTGTCTCTTCCATACACATTTTCAAAACACAGTATCTTCCATGCACATCATCAAACACTGCGTCTTCTCACATGAGCCCATACTACAGTGACATTGTGTCTTCCATACATGTCATCAAACACTGTGTTTCTGACATGAGCCCATACCACACTGATAGTGATACTGTAGTGATACTGTATCTTCTATACATGTTATCAAACACTGCATCTTGCATGAGCCCAGATGATGGTGACACTACATCCTTGCATATCAGAACACAAGCAAAATGCACACATTGTAGCGTTTATTCTCGCTACAAAGCCTGGCAATTCTGCATTGTGCAATAATCATTACCATGCTTCCTGGCTCACTCACCCATGATCCACAGACATAAAATCGTTACATCTCTTCAGCTATTTACACATTTTTACATGAAATGAAATGATTACATCTCTGCAGCTATTCCAACATTTTTTCTAGAAATTTTTGCCATTTGTCAAAAACCAAGTTGGCTATGTGACTGCCAGTTTTGGTATAAGTACATCAAAAGGGAAAGGGAAAAAAAGAACAGCTGCGTTGTTTGAACTTCACACTTCCAACAAAATGAGGAGAGGAGGACCCTTGTCTTAACGAACAGTAATCACATACACTCATGCACTGAGTCTGGGTTGTGGGCAACTCGCATTCATCAAGGAATAATTGTGGTCAACTCACATCGGTTTAAGAGTAACCTCTTAAGAATTCTTTTACAAGTATGGATCTCCTACAACCCACATCATGGCAAGAAGGATAAACACTGTACAAACCCACAGTAAAGCTGATGTAAACTGTAGTCATGAGTGACCCACATCATCAAGAGTGCTGTCGTCACAAGCAACCGTTGGTAAGGGTACATAAACATGGCTTTACAGCCTACTTTCTTGTGTCACACTGTAGTAAACAAGCTTTACTTTGCTCCTTGTTTCATACGTCCCCTTCATTTTGCCCGGTTTTCTGTAAGGCTGTAGTCTGTGTACCACACACAATCAATATACATTGCCTCACATAAATGAGGCCATGAGATGTCAGTGGCACTGTAACCTCCTTACAAATCCCATCACCAAACAGTGCCTCTAATATGAGGCCAAGAGACAATGGTGCTGTAAGTCCTTACAAATCATCCTATCACCAAACGGCCTCAATATGAGGCCATGAGATGGAGTGGTACCATAACTTCCTTACTAATCATCCTATCACCGAACAGCCTCAAATATGAGGCCATGAGATAGCAGTGGTACCATAACTTCCTTACAAATCATCCTATCACCAACAGCCTCAAATATGAGGCCATGAGATGGCAGTGGTACCATAACTTCCTTACAATCATCCTATCGCCAAACAGCCTCAAATATGAGGCCATGAGATGGCAGTGGTACCATAACTTCCTTACAAATCATCCTATCACCAAACAGCCTCAAATAGGAGGCCATGAGATGGCAGTGGTACCATAACTTCCTTACAAATCATCCTATCGCCGCCAAAAGATCAAAACCATGGAAGGCAGGGTGGAGCCAGTAGTCCAGCCAGTGGCACTTGAGAACCTGCTTTACAAAAGAGCTGTGAGCCTTTCTTCAACGGATGCTCTGGTTTGTTTTCACTTAAACTGTAACTCTGACCTGGTCACATCTGACTAATTTCATCATTCCCATCAACTTCCATACAACTCATTTGCTCTGTATTACAAAATGCACAACCAGTATAAAACAACTGTACTGTAAGACTGTGCATGATACTTGTTTTATATGTTGTACACAAATATTCAACTGATGCACAATGTACAACAGACTCGTACACAAATCTTACACAATCGCAGAACTCCAAAAGGAATAAATCCCACCTTCAGAATTAAAAAAAAAAAAAAAAAAAAAAAAAAAAAAGTAAAAATGATCATAACGGATTTTCCAGAAGGAAGACCTGTACTTCCATCTTGCTGACCATAAACAACTGAACACGTCTCTGCTAATACTGCCAACGAGTAAATGAAGCGGGCTGGTGACAGGAGGAAAGCTAAACCAGCAGGACAAATACATTTCCCATGAAAACCATAGAAAAAAAAAACAAATATATAGATACATAACTGTCAGCAGAGGTGTCTTCAACGAGCTCTTTAGTAAAGACCAAAAGCATGCTGGGTGTGTTTGAGAACTGTCCATTACAAGCTCAAACATTACAATGTTCACACAACAATTCTGCACTGGAGATGTTGAGGTGTGCTCTTGCAGTACAGCATTAACGATGGTAAAGCATGTCATGCTGATCTGTCCACATTCAAAATTAAAAGTGACAGCCTGCCCACACACACACACCCACCACAAGAGACAATCTTCAGACCATTGGATCATAACCAACAGTGTCTTTGTCTGAGCATCTGAAAGCCAAGGAGAAAAATACTTTTACTGTCAATGTGAAAAACAGAAGTTTGGTTCAACAATTATCAATTAAACAAAACATGGCTATGACATTTCAGCCCATAGAGACTTCATCAGGCTAGGAGAAGGAAACATTTTATTATTGTTATCATTATTATGAATACTTGTATAGCACCTATCCTCGGCTAGAGACCAAGCTCTAAGCACTGTACAATCCACACTCATTTACACAATGGGCCAGCTGCCTACCTGGGTAGCGCCAACTGAAGAGCTGCCAGCTGGCCCTTCATTCGGCTGTTTCCCGTGTCATTCAGTCAATATCGTTCACTCGATTTCCTTCCTTCCTTCATTCTTTCCTTTTCTCACGCAGGGTGCATGCCATGTGTAACATGTCATACATACCAATGGCCTTCTCTTCCTAAAGTTGGTGATGGGATTTTACATGTGTGCAACATGTTATACATGCATTCACACACGTAACCTCAGTTTATAGTCTCATTCGAATCTTTCTTTGCTTGACAAAGCCTGTATGTATTGAAACATTGCAGCTTTTTGTTTCATAAAAAATTGATCTACAACTTCTCCTAAACTATTCTATTTATTGACCATCAAAACCTTCAATTCTACATCAAATGTACAAGGATACAGATCCACAAACCAAACTCCCAGGCGGAGTCATGGAAGTTCCCCAAACTATGAGATACTGTTGTCCTCCACCATCAGGTGAACCCCACTGATCACAATACTGACAACAGCTTGCTAAAGTCAAGCATCATTGTCAATGTGACAGTTATGACTGCTTTATTTATTTATGTTGTATGTTGGGCAGTCTCGGGGCATTTGTGCACCCGTGATTCTCAAAGTTGAGAACTTTGAAGTCCTTTAACTTCAAAACTGGTAAATAAGACGAGGTAAAGTTGATCATTTCAAAATATGTGATCTTGTGTAAGAAAGTCATGTTGCTGTCAATGTTTTTTATCAACCATAAAAAATTAAAATGAAAACATCACACAAACATCACCCAGACTGGAAGCCTTTTAATTTGGGTGGTGTTTCCATGCTATTTCATTTACTTTCATCTTTCACGATCGACTTTGAGCACTGATGGATAACATCATACGTCATAAAAGAACACAGACTTTCAAGATCAACTTTTTCATTTTGTCTACCACCACTGAAGCTACATCCACCTGACTCAAGCTTCATAAATTTTGACAGTCACAGACAAAACTGCCCATTTGCATGTCAAATCTTATCACAGGCGACTTCAATTTTTTTCATGGATTTAAGTATCCACAGCTCAATGTGCATTAAAAAAAAAAAAAAAAAACAATCCAACAATTTCACCGGAAATTCCCCAAACAACATAAAACACCTGTAACTTCAAATTCTCCAAACAACATAATACACGTCGCACCACTCTCTGCTTTCTTACAACAGAAATGTTTCCTTTCAAATCTGATTCAATGTTAATAATAATAATAAGAAGAAGAATGGTTTCTTATATAGCGCTTAATCAAACGAATTTCTCTAAGCGCTTTACAAAATCATACTACATTCACCCTTCTCATATACAATAGTACACCTTACACCCAACTACAAATACTATTACTACAATAACTGACAAATCCTAATCTTACGAGTATGACATTCACTTATTTTTTTCAAGTATCACTACAAAAGCTAAATCCTATAACATTCAATCATACAACAAATACATGTAATAGAGAACATACACACACACTACTACATATGAAAAGGCCCGGAGGGCTATGAGTTGGGTTGTACCCCCCCCCCCCCTCCCCCCCCCCCCCACACAGCATTGACTAATTATGAGAAAATAGATGGGTTTTAAGTTTAGACTTGAAAGAAGAGATAGAAATCTGAGTGTCTGAGAGAGTCTGGCAGTCTGTTCCACGTCGCTGGAGCTTGAAAAGAGAAAGATCTTTCACCAGTAGTAGTCCTGAAGCGAGTCGTTCGTAGAAGGCAGTCGTCAGCACAGGAGCGTAGTTGTCGAGAGGGGTGTAGATTTAAGGAGATCTGAGAGATAAGAAGGTCCATTTTCAAAAAGAGCAGAGAAAGTGAGAGTTGAGATTTTGTACGAGATACGGTTTGAGACAGATAGCCAGTGAAGAGAGTGAGTAGAGGCGAAATGTGATCATATTTTCCTGCTCAACAGACAACTCGTGCTGCATGATTTTGGATTTGCTGTAATCTTTCTATCAGGTATTTTGGAAGGCTGGCCAAAAGTGAGTTGCAGTAATCTATTCTAGATAAGACAAATGCACAAATGAGAGTTTCTGTAGCATCTGTAGAGAGAAGGTGATGTACGGAGCTGATTCTTCTTAGTTCTAAATAAGCAATCTTGCAAATATTTGAAACCTGTTTCTCAAAGGAGAGGGATTGGTCAAGAATGACCCTAGACTGCAGACAGAGGTGGAGACAGAGACAGTACAGTCATTGATAGTGACAGTTGAAGGCAGAGAAGGATGGTTAGGCTGTTTTGTCACGAACATGAGTTCTGTCTTGTCGTCGTTTAGTTGTAGTTTGTTGGTTGTCATCCAGTCCTTCAAGTCTGCAATGCAGCCCCGCATCCGAGAAATCAGTGAGTCAATTTCAGCAATGGGAGCCGACTGATGAAACTGAGTATCATCAGCAAAGCTCTCATGCGACATGGCGTGACTGCTGATGACATCAGACACAGGACTAGCATACAGCACAAAAAAGACTGACCCCAGTACAGAACCCTGAGGCACTCCATACCTAAGAGGAGAACTGTCTGAGTATCTGCCCTGTACACACACTGTCTGAGTCAGTAAGAGATAATCCAGTCGAGAGCTGTGTCTTTGAACCCAAAGGAAGTTTGAAGCCGTGAGAACAAAATATTATGAATGATCGTGTCAAATGCTGCGGAGAGGTCTAACATCGCGCTAATAAACAAACATTCCCATCATCAAGCCCGCAGAGAGGTCACTGACCATACAGAGGAGTGCTGTCTCACAACTATGGCCTTGTCTGTAAGCAGATTGATGAGGATTCAAAAGGTGATTCTTTTCGAGATGCTCAAGAATTTGTTCCAAAACGATTTTCTCCAATAATTTTGATAGAAATGACAAATTTGATATAGGTCGATAATTCTTTAAAACCAGAAGATTTTAGGAACGTGACCAGGGATAAAGACATATATTGATAACATGAGTAAGATGGGGTAGGACTTCATCAATGCATTCACTACAAATGTTTGAAAGTTTCTTTGCTTTTTTTTTTTTATTCAAAAGAACTGGGTAAAAAAAAAAAAAGTTTGTTCAAAATGCACATTTCATTTCTAATTCACACACTGTCAACATAATCTATATAGACTATCATTACTGAAACAAAACGCTCAGCTTTCCAGAAAACTGCATACACAAAATAGCCAACAGAAAAGGCACCAAACAACAGGTTTATCTAACAAAATCCAGTGTGTTCAATTATTGCTTTCTCAACAAGCAATTGTGTCCAACAATATGTGCAAGTATGCACTTTCAGCACTTCACACAATCCATAATAAAAGATTCCATTGCAAATTAAACACATCATAAATAGATTAATTACAGAGATTTAACAACTTTTTTTTAAATGTCCTTGCATATTTCCGCAGAAAATTTCTTTGAAACTTAAGGAATTCACACACACACACGCACGCACACACACACACACACATACTTTATTTTAATGTCCTTGCCAGTTTCCATAGAAAATTTGTTTGATATCTAAAGGAACACACACACACACACACACACACACACACACACACACACACACACACACACACACCATCTATCTTCTAGCAAAAAGTTCTTTGCAAGAAGAAAATTTGTTGTTTGTTTTTTTTTTACATTGAATATACATTGAGATGGGGAGGGGAAGGGAGAGAACTGAATATGTACATATTTGATTTCTACACCAATCAAGGGGGAGTAACAAATGACAACAGACAGAGCTGTTCAGAAGTCTGGTCACTCAATCCAGGGTGCTGGTTTCAATTCCCAGCTGCGCCTAGCCGCTAACCTATGGTGCTGGTTTTCAGTCCTACACATACTGACTTGCTGGGTGGCTGAATACTCTTTTGAGTGCACACACACACACACACACACACACACACACACACACACACACACACACACACACACACACACACACACACACACACACACACTTATATTTTAATGTCCTTGCCAATTTCCATTGAAAATTTGTTTGACATCTAAAGGAATTCACACACACACACACACACACACACACACACACACACACACACACACACAGATATTGAGATGACACACACATCTAAAATCCTTGATCTATTCCAGGCAACTGTTTTGGTGGTTTATCGTACATACACAATATCCCTCTCACACATCAAGATAACTTGAAAGATGATACCCACTCTGCTCAACTTCTCCACACTGAAACACGTTGAAGGACACTTGAACGGCTATGACAACCCCAGTGGCAGATGATTGTGGAAAGTGCCTGCTTTGCTTGTCACTGGGATATGACATCACAGCAGTAAACCCCACTCCATTGCCCCCCCTCCTGAAATCTTCAAGAATGGCGTCTGTACATGAAAACAACTCTTGTATGAGGACAAAGAAAAATCATCATCCCCCATTGGCAAGTCTCAGGTTTAAGGCAATGGCTGCACTAACCGCAATAGGAGGAGATTAACTATCTATGGAGTAAAAACCCAACATCTAAAATTACACAAGACATGGGGAAAAAAAAAAGCATCAGAATTATTCATCGAAGTTTTTACCATCAACATATCATTTTGTCATATTTGTGGTAATAATACAGCCCCTCCTAACTCTAAAGGGAGAGAGCTTCAAGTGCGAGGACAGGTAACTTGAATATCCAGACAGACAAATGTGACCACCTGTCACAAAATAATTGACAAAAACATTTTTAACATACTGAATATCAATAGAAAGAGGAGAGAAAGACCTTCCAAATGGTACAAAAAAGAGTGTCTGTATACTTAAAAAGTGATGGTACTGAACTGCTCCAAAAAGCTTCCGTGGTATGGTATAAACGCCATTTTAATGAAAAGTACTAAAGCTGCGATGCTCTTATTTGCGTATAAAGCAAAGGGCATGCAAAACTGAAAATTTCTCATATTCTTGGTTCAATTCAAGCAAAAACATTTAACTGAATCAAACTGTAGAAAACTGTAATGCACAGGTGCTATGCATACAGGCAAGCTCTGCAGAAATGCACCTTGCTTAAGAATTGTTCGCTATGGTCAAGTAAACAAGGAGACAAACTGCTGCAGCAATACAACACTTAGGCTCACAGACAACCGATCTCCTAGCCTGTAGTTGGTTCAGGAGAGCAATGTCATGTTGAGAGTGTAAGTGACAGACCAGTCCTTGGGCCTCCAGTACATAGGGGATAGTCTTGCCACACACTGCGACAGAACCGGCCGGTCGTAGATGGTTAAACTGCATTGCACATTGACAGTACTGTTACTAGACTCAGCTACTCTGACATTGATAGTCTGACAGATTCAGACTTCTAGTTAATTTTACACAGGGCTTGGCAAGAATCCTGACAAGGCCTCTGAGTTAGTGTCTGGACTGACCTGGTAAGGTAGAATGCATGCACTTAAGTGAATAAATGAACACTCCAAAGCGTAGGGTAAATACTTTAAAACTTAAATGCCTCTGCTACAGGTTTGAGAAGAAATGTCATGTTACCCCAAACCGACTCCATTACCATTTGTTATCAGTACCATGATTTCACTTGGCCCAACTTGTCTATCATTTGCTGGGAGGTCGTCATAAATTATATGTCCCACAAATCAAAGTCAGCGAAGAGAGGAGTCTTTATTCAGTAGATCTTTATCCCAGGGGAATTTGCAATAGACCCCAAAAGAAGTGCCACTGCATATAAAGACAAACATTCCACAACACTACAGACTCCCAGAGAACTGCCTCATGTGCCAGTTATATTGTTATAATGACAAGTACTGTACAAAGTCAGCTCCTATACTGTGAGGATGAACACTCTTACACTGTGAGGATGAACATTCCTATACTGTGAGGATGAACACTACCAATCGCAGGGAAACAGAAAGCATTTTTCAAGATGCAGTCAGCACATATATTTCAAAGTTAATCTCACTGAAAAAGTGAAATGTACTGAAGTCAAACCTATTCATGTAAGACATCAATCAATGACAAGAGAAAGTACATCAACAACTGCATAGACTGAACAGGCAGTTAATTATTTGTCAACCACTTTCTGATCCAGTTGAATGGGTCTTGCATAGCACAGTTGTTGGACCAGGGAGTGAGAACCTCAACGTTAAGGTATGAAGGGGGAGGTTGATTCCTGACCGCAGACTTTGTGTCACTGTCCCATGGCCCACCGATTCCCAGTGGTAGTTCCTCATCCACGTCACTGATGCCTGCTTTGCATCAGATTGGTGCTCCATACATTACTACCAAATAGGTCACTAACTCATGACACAAGAATTGCAACAACAAATACAAAAAAATCATCAAAGGCAATAACTTTTTTTCTATTGTGAATAACAGATATTGAAGTTTAAAGCAATAGTTCTGAGCTCTAGGAAGAGCTTGGGAAACACACACACACACACACACACACACACACACACACACACACACACACACACACTGACAGTTAGTTTAAGTTCATTTACTGCCTACTGAAATTTGTAAACATTTAAGTCAAACAAAGTAAGGTAGTAGTTAATCAATTCAGTTTTATTGCCTTGAAATTGGTTAAATATGTGTTGAAAACATTCCCGACACAATACATCAAACAGCATATGTTCATTGTTTGTTGGTGGGTAAAGAACAACTGACATCGCTTGCTGTCAGCTTCTTGCTCCTGAAACAATAAAAGTTTTCAAAATGTGCAGAAACGTAATTTTTTGTTTTCAGGGCTTTGCAACGTATTTAAACTTCCTGAGTAAAATCACATTGTGACGTTTTGTGAGTCTCATAATGATTTTTTTTTTTTGTTTTTTGTTTTTTTTTTTTTTTTTTCCCTTTTTTTTCCCCTCCAACATACAGATAATCAAAAGAACTTTCACACACAGATATAACTGGAATACAAATGGTAAGCATGCACAACTGTTTCAACTATAGCCCAAAGGAAACCACCAGATGTGCAAATTAGCCATTTCTTTAATTCTGGTAGATGATGGCAGCATCACTCTCAAACAGTGAGAGGCAAAGATGAGGTGAAGATGGAAAAAATGAAGAAAGCAAGGGTGAACCTGAAAAGAATTCAGGGAGAGAGCTCTATAATTCTGCCATTCACCAAACGACTGATACTAGCTATGACCGTCTCTGCGTCTCATTGTGCATAAGTGTTTCGCTCCTAATCCTATGTACTTACTTGGTCTGGTGGGGATGATAATCTCTGTCAGCCACATCATTATCACCTGAGGTGGCTGATGATCTTAAATAGATCTGGATTAAGCAATCAGCTAAGCTCCAATCTTCACCTATTATCATCTTCACCTTTCACAACCGTATCTTAAGTGCACATTCATGAAAGAAAATGAAATCTAATCAAAATCTCAACATGACTGTATTAAAACTATTATAAATTTCTGTCTGTCTGTGATGGTTCTCAGTAATACAAAATGCACTGACTATTGACCATCTATGGATCTAGGATCTGCAGGTAACTAGGGTTTCCAACAATTCTGAGCAAAACTGAAACTGGTCTAATCAAACTGAGATGCTTTATGGCGTCAAATGACTCCATCTCTATAAGTATAATGATGTGTACCCTAAGACTAAAAGAGAGGCTTATGCTTTGCATAAGGACCTGAGATGCCCAAGAACAATTTAGGCATGCACTGACAGTGATCCAAGTGCACATCACAAACTGCCTGCAAATCACAAGCACTGAAAAATTCATCAAATTTTCATGCAGTCTCTTTGTGAATGTTTTGAATCATATCCTTAATAAACTAAGAGTATGAAAACTGAACAAACTAATTGAACATATTCTCTTCCTTCGAACATCTCATGATACCATCAATACATGTTCTGGTAATTCAGTGACTGCTGAAAAATCTGTGAACTTTTTTTTTTCTTTCTGTTTTTTTTTTTCTTTTTTTTTTTGAAAACAAAATCACACAGAAAAAAAAGCAGGAAAAGTCACAGATGTGAAATAATAAACCTGATCTACTGGCATTTCTCCTGAGATCTACTCATCTAGTCCATAAAACAAGACCAATGTTTTGATTAAAGCCTTAGTATTTCAAGCCTTGTTGTCCATTCAAAAACAAGGGTCACCCTTCTTCTCTCTGTGGACTGAGACCCCATCCCTAGAATGAAGTCAATGTCTTGAACTAGGTCTGCTTTCTCTTCCATCTCTGGATCTATCTTCCTCTCTAGAATAAGATCTCTCTTTAGAATTAAGATCACGTTTAGAAGCCATACCTTCATAAAAAGATCTATTTCTATCAGTAACAGATCTGCCTTTCTCTCCTGTATGAGGCCTGTTCCCCTTTAGAGTGAGGTCTATCTCTACGGTGAGGACTGTCTTCAGAATCAAATGCATTTCCTGCTCTATCTGCTGAAGATCTGTCTTCCTCTCTAAAGTGCGCTCTGTCCCTGAAAGATTGTCTGTCTCTAGACAGTGGGCTCTCTCCAGAGGGCACCTCTGACAATGAGCATCTCTTACATCATGCCTATCTCTGGTTGGTTTAGCTGCAGATGAAGATAGTTCTGTACCACCAGCATACGACTTCCTGGTATTCCCCAAGGCAAACAGTCTCACGTTCCTTTCCTTGGGTGCTCCTTGAATCTCACAGGCTGGTGCCTCCTGTAGCTTGGCTCTCTGCTGGTGGGCTGCCCTTCATATGAGTATTCACTGTGATGTGATCTACTTTGATTATCATCATCATAATACTTCAAGTGATGACTGAGTTTCTCTCTTCTCTTTTCTGTCTGGTGATACTGCTTTTCTGGCAATCTTCCAGTGTATGTGGATGAGCGTTCCACGTAATGCTCATCTTCTCTGAAAGACGACTGGTGAGAAGGTCTAGAATCCTCAATCAATCTTGATGACTTGTCCCTGTGTCTCACCTCTGGTTTGTCATGATGATCCTGGTGAGATCGGTGTTTGAGGAGTTTATGTCTCAGGTCTCCACTTGCTACAGCACTCCTAGCTTTGCTGCTGATTGCAGAACACTGAACTTCAGACACCCTTAGCCTTGGATCATGAACTTGAGATTTTGTTTGCCTGGTTCCTGGATCTTGCTGCTCAGTGGTGTCAATGTTTTGTGATGTTTCTCTTTCACGCTGTGAATGAACCAATGCATGCACTGTTTGTGTATGTAACCGACTGTTCCCATCCTTTGTGACACTTGTTGCCTTGGATCCCTAAACGTCTGTTTCATGTAATCCGGACGGAGCATGCTAACTTCACCATCAGAGCTGTCAACACTGTGACTACCAGACGCAAGTTTTGCAGACTCACTTCTCTTTCTGGAATCAGCAGGCACAGCATCTGTAAAATATTGACTTCTTTGTACAAGATTTCTGTCTCTGATGCCTTGAGGTGCCCCCCTTCCTCTCCCACCTCTATGTGTTCCTATGTCACCACGGCCTCGGCCTCGAACATTCATGCCTCTTCCTCGTCCCCTTCCGTTTCCCAGAAACTTCCCTCTGCCTTTTTGCTTGGGGGTCTTTCTGAACTCGTTCCGCCCCAGTGATTTTACGTTAAACATGTTGATAACACACTGCATGGCATCTACCATGTCAATGTGATCTGGAATAGCAACCATGCGAATTTTCCTGCCTTGCACAAGTAAACGTTGGAGTTGTTTTGAACGGCCTTCTCGGATCAGTTCACAATTGCACATTGTAACATTCATTGCAGCACTTACTGATTCGACAGTGCCTTTCACATGGGATTCATTCCTCAATTCAATCTCTGTCTTAACACCTTCGAGTGATTTCAACAAACAGCACAAAGTTCTTGTGTAAAAGTATTTGTCTCTGGCGGTTGTCATCTTGCCTTTGGGAGTTGTTAACAAGAGTGACGTGCTCTTGTCTCAAGGTATAGTGTATGCACAATGAAGCCGTGCGTGAAAGCAAAGTTCCTGTGCGTAGGGTCTGAGCATACGACATACAAATAACATTACACAAATAATGATGATGATGATGATGATGATGATGATGATGATGATGATATTAACAATAATAACAGTAATGATAATGATAAGGGTGATAATATTTATGAGAAGAAGAAGAATTTAAAGCCAGTCAAGAAAAGTAGCAAGCCCGCTGACTGGCTGGACACACTAAAATATTTTTTCTCCTTTGAAACCTCCCCAACTTGGGTATGTTTGATCTGCGTGTCTCTCTAGCCGACAGGGGCCATATTGTATAAGATCTTTCAGGCATGCAAGCATAAAGCCCCATTATTTATGCAGTCTGCAAAACAAGTTTAAAACGCTTGGTAAATCATAAACAGTAATAAAGGCTCTTATTCTTCCCCCGAGCCATCCGTGAGTGGGATGAACTCCCAGCACACATTGTAGAGGCAGACTCCCCTGACAGTTTTAAAAACAGAGTCACCTCCCACCTCAGTGCTGACACTCTTGACAGTCCCGCTGCTGCGAAACTTCAGGAGTAAGATTAAAACAAACACAAACACAAAACTGTCCTGTATGAATGTGAGAGTGCTTGGTAGTAGGTAGGGGTAGGGGTGTGGGTAGGGGGGCCGCTGCGGCGGGGGTGCCTTGGGCCGTCACTAGGATGCCTGCCCGTCACTTCTCGTCCCCTTTGATCCAGTTAGTCGGGGGGGAGGGGGGGGGGGGGGGGGGGGGGGGGGGGGGGGGGGGGGGGGGGTTATGTGATCTGGAGTAAATGTTGTGATCTACTTATGCAACCTGAAGAGCGATTTCAAGCCTACATAAGAAAAAGAAAAGAAATTTCTTTTTCTTTTTTTCTTTTCTTTTCTTTTTTTTAAGTCGGGCAACCAGTTCATGGAAACCTTCTATTCTGTGGCAAATAATCAGAGTGTTGATTGTGGCCA
Source organism: Conus betulinus (assembly GCA_016801955.1). Taxonomy (NCBI): domain Eukaryota; kingdom Metazoa; phylum Mollusca; class Gastropoda; order Neogastropoda; family Conidae; genus Conus; species Conus betulinus. Next base: position 244,527 of record JADBJO010002140.1, on the reverse strand, counting down.
CATAAACAGAAGAGAAGAAGAGAAGAAGAAGTCTCTGATACCTTTTAAAATCAAGACTACGACTGGGGAGGCAGGGTTTGAAAAAAAAAATCAAAAATTTGACGGACATAATCTTTCATGTATTATGGTATCACCAGAAAGTACAAGGACAACTTGATGAACACGTCTAAGGCATGACAGCAGGAATTTTTCTGCTTGTTCCATGGTTGCTAACACACAGAAATATTTTTAATGAATGAAAACAAATACAGACATTATTAATTATTTAATCAACAGCTTATAATTTAAAAAAATCAATGAATAAAAACAAAGTCACTTACACTCACATGCACATACAAATTAAAATCGTGTATGCATACGATTTTCAAGTATGTGTATGTCTGAGTGATTGTGCCGGCATCTGTCTCTGTAGATATATGCGTTAAGTCCACTAAGTTTTCTTAAAACTGGTTAAGCAGTTTTTACACCATTTTATTTGCAGGAAAATAATAACAAAGCAAAACAGACATAAATGGATCTGCTGGGCTGTTTTTTGCGTCATTATCCTCACAGGATGAAAATTGGTAGCACTGATTATGTAGCAACTTTAAAGACAAATATACTAGGTCATGATTGTAGCGCCGGACGGTGTTAATTTATCGGACCCGAATTGAAAAAAAAAATTAATAGAAGAATAATGAAAAATATTCAATTGGCACTAGGAAAAAGAAAAGAATCCATACTGGCGAATAAAACCTGCAGAATGATCTGCTGGTGGTCTGGACAATGCATGTAATGTTTACCATCAGGTTGCCAGGTTACAAAGAAAAAAAAAGAGAGAGAAAAAAAAAAAAAAGCTAGTATGTTATAATAAATCGTGACGAGGAATGGTAATGGAAGAGTTTTTTTTTTTTTTTTTAACAAATACGGGAAAATGGTCCATAATGAAGGGGGAAAAAATCGACGACAGTACATAAAAGAAAAAATGGAGGGGGTGGGGGAGAAGGGAGGGTAGCAGAGTGAAAGAAAGTAGCACAAAAGAGGAAGTTAGTTACCACCACAGTACTTCCAGAACATTGGGAGATATTGTACTGAAAAGATCTGATAACCGCCCAAGACTGCAATGGGTTACGGCGGAGTATGTTACGGTACATGTTTTACCATGATCTTTCTTCTTTCTTCCGCGGGTGCGCAGCGTAGAGGGTGATATTAACGGCTTAATTTGGTCTGGCTTTTCTGCCAGAGCCGACTTGAAACTGTCGACTCTTGGTGGACGATGTTATCGTCGAGGTGGTTCCACCCAGTTATTGTCTTTGGGAAGTATGAATGACGGTCAGTTATTGATTTGAAAAGTATGTGTACTGATCGGTGTGTGTTTCAGAAACGCAGTACACTATCATTGTTTCATATGTAGTTCTCCACTGGGTTTTGTGTCAGGTACGTACTGTTGTCTCTGGTGGAGCGGATGCGTCGTCCTGGTTTCTGAGGTGTGATGAAGTCACTCGGGGTGATCGCTGGCACCAGACCCTCAAACCACCTTGTAAATGAAATCCTAGACAGTTGAAGCCGCCGCTCTTGGAGTGTAGTGAGTTCATGTTTTCTCAGCAGACCCGTTATGAAGCCTGGCGTGGTGGAGCGGTAGTCCTTTGCTATGAAGCACACTGCATTTCTTTGTACGCGCTCCAGCATGTTGATCTCTTGCTGCATGTGCGGGTCCCAAATGATTGCTGCATACTCCAGGACAGGGCGTACGAGTGCGAGGTAGGCATTTCTTCGGCAGGAGGTAGGGCTGTGCCTGAGATTCCGCTGGAGAAATCCTAATGTGCTATTGGCCTGTTTGTGATGGAGGTGATGTGTTGAGACCACTTGAGGTTGGCAGCGAGTTGGATGCCGAGGTATGGGTTATGAGGGACTTGCTGCAGGATGGTATTATTTAGGGAGTAGAAGTAGGAGGAGGTAGAGGATTGTGCAATGCTCATGATGTAACATTTTGAGGCACTGAACTGCATGCCCCATTTGTCTGCCCATGACTCTAATGACTTGAGGTCCTCTTGTAGAGTGTGGTGGTAATTAAAAGTCGTTGATCGCCCTGTAAATGAGGCAGTCATCTGCACATAGGCGTACTTGAAATTTGACTGCTTCTGAGAGGTCATTATGTGGCACAGAAATGAGAGGGGCCAAGCACGGTGCCTTGTGGGACTCCTGAGTCGACAGTTGTGGCGTTGGATGTAGTGCCCTCTACCACCACTTGCATGGTTCGCTCTGTTAAGAAGCAGGGAAAGCCAGGTGTAGAGAGTGCCGGTGATGCCATAACTGGTCAACTTATGGAGGAGACGGTCGTGGGGTACTGTATCAAAGGCTTTTGAGAAGTCCAAAATAGACATATCCATTGCTTCCCTTTGTCGAAGGACATCAGGAGATCGTTGGTGGTGGTGAGCAATTGGGTTTCGGTGGAAAAGCCTGAACGGAAGCCGTGGTTGAGATTTGTGAGTATTTTTTGTTGTTCTAGGTGGGACATGATATGGCGGCAGACTATGTGTTCAAGGAGTTTACAACATACAGATGTCAGTGAGATCGGGGCGGTAGTTTGATGGGGTATGCCGGTCACCTTTCTTGAAAGCACAAGATATGTTGGCTCCGAGCCAATGTTGTGGTAGGCGGCCAGTGTGACTGAAAGAAAGATGGTCAGATTTGGGCGGTGTTGTCAGCCAAGTTCTTAAGTATCCGGTTTGGGATGTTGTCCGGTCCTGAGGCTTTGCTGGGTTTAGCTGGTGAAGCAGCTTGGCTACACCATGGGTGTCTACATGGATGGATTTAATATGGGCTGTAGGCTTCTTTAAATTTGGTAGGGTGGATGTTGCTGCTGTAGTGAAGACAGATTTGAACTGTTTTAGTAGAATGTTTGCTTTGGTCCTGACTGTCGCTGTGGAGTTGGCAGTCCTTTCTAAGTGGGGCTACTTAGAAAGGACTTTGTGATGCCAATGTCATGTTAAACAGCAGTACACTTTTTGTTTGAAGTTGGAGGATGGTGCATTTGTCCACTCCTGTTCACGCATACAAATACACACACTGAGAACTGAAACAATGTGATCACATCATCTCACTTTCGGCAAGTCAAAATGCACATGTAGTTACATTTAGAATAGCTACTGTCTGTATAATTACATGATGTGAGGCAAATTTACTCTCTAACTCAGAATAAGAAGGTTTTTATGGGAAACATGAAGAGTTTTTGCGTCAGAGAAATACTGTATAAACAAAAGCATATTAAATAAAATGACGTCTAAAGCGTTGTATTGTTATCTCCGAACTTAATTTCGCGGTCATAGTACTGTTTTGGCATCATGGATACACAAGAGGGAAGTTGATGGCGCGAAGTTCTACTGTAGGGAATACGAAGATAAAGCAAAAAGTGTAAAACATGTGCTCAGTAGATTTTACACGCACATGGTATATGCGAAGTTGTTTCATGCCTGAGTCGATCCAGTTATTATGGATCGTAACATGTCGGATGACTATACGGCACAGTTGAGCAGAGAAACTTATGACATTGTCGGCAACTTTCTTGTGGTAAACTGAAACAGAATCATGTCAAGACCTCTTTCCGTCCACTATCCACATTGATTACATTTTGTTGTCTTGTTCCTTGTCTGTTCCAGTACGATGAATGTAAGCTAGCCGCAGGCTTGAAAGACATTTGAGAGGGGTTCAGAGAGGATGCCTGGATATGCATTGGCAAGTGGTCAGAAACTCGAATCGTTGAAAAGCTGCTTTCGGTCAATTGATTATCTTTCCTTCGTCGAGCTTCTTTTCATTCGGCCTAGTAGATTATCTTCTCTTCCTGCGGCTAAAAAACAATGCTGTTCACAGAGGAAGACAACTCTTCCAGAATATGGTTCAGGTTCAAAATAGGGACAAAATCTTAACAGATTCATTAAGCCTCACGGCTTATAATTTGTCCCATCATTCAATGAAAAATAAGATCACATCAAGGTCATAAGCATGCTCAAGATATTTAGACATCGTAATCAACTAATACATCTATTAGCATGTTTCCTTTGTCTATAAGATTTTTTTAAAGCATTTAAGTTAGGAGCACGTTTAATATTTGGTGCAAGTTGATTCCAATAAGGTGCAACTCGATTACTAAAAGTGAATTTTCTTCTGTGTTAGTACGGCTAAACTCAATGTGAATTTTATCAGTAAGGTTTCTTGTTATGTCGAAATTAGATAAAGTAAAAAATTTAGTAGGGTCAATATCATCAACATGATTAACAATTTGTAGGCTTTTCCCACCCAGTGCCATCCTCTCCCTAGTAGTATAGGACGTTTACAGTCTAAGGTGATGCTTGAAGGGACAACCGACAAGAACTGTAATTTACCCCCACCTGCACCCCTCTCTCACGTTCATTTACTATATACAATGTTTTTATACACATGTTACACCACAAAGAAAATCACAATTTGGAAATTCATAAGACAAAGAAAAGATTTTTCTACTACTAATTCATTTACTGGTGGGAAAAAAAAAAGAGAACAAAAAAAAAAGGAAAACCAAAATAAAACAAACCAAAAAAAAAGGATCATTGTTGACAAGGTAAACATAACAGAAATGAGCCAAAGCACTTTTTCAAAGTGATGTTTGTAACCTAATGGTAAGATTTAAAACTTCATTTACAGAACCTGACTATGCTGGCTTGTTAGTTACTGAGAACTAACTAAACAGTTGTGTTGACTGCTGTGCACAGCCAGTGCCTTTTCTCTGTCCTGGTGAGAGACCATTTAGAGAGAAGTTGGTCGACTTGTACTGGTCCAGAAGAGAGAGAGAGAGACATTTACTGCTCCGGCAACATCAGTATTTTCTTTGGTGGCATGACTTTGTGTACAGACCATTACAGATACACTGCAGGGATAAGCACTGAAAGAGAGATTGGCCGTGTGCTTACTGGCTAGAATTAATGACATTAATGATATTTGGTGACATGACTTTAGAATTGCTTGATAATGTATCAATATTAGTTGTGGATCAGAATGCCATTCCTCCATGTTTTTCAGTCAAATCCATTCATTGATCACATAGCCCATAACACGACTGGCTGTGTCCAGATTTAACCCAGATGACCATGGGCAACATAACACTACTGGCTGTGTCCACATAGCCCAGATGACCATAGGCAACATAACACTACTGACTGTGTCCAGATAACCCAGATGACCATGGGCAACAGGCAGTCTGACTTACAGCAAGCAGGGACTGGGGCCAGCTGATGGTGAAAGGGTTGAGAGCTCTCAAGAGATTACATAGAGTATGGTGTCTGCCCTCTGAACAGCCATCATTAGATGTTCAGCAGTCTGGAGGTGAATGTCTGTCTGATCATGATAGCATTATACACTGCATGCAGATTTCTGATGGCTGAAAAGTAAGGTTCTTTTTCTACTGGGACATCATTGCATTACAGATTTTCCTGTCTGATTTCAGCGACTGGGTGCTTGCAGAGAGGCAGACAATGACCATCTGTGTTCTGTGGTGGGGGAGTTCATTGCAGAATTACAGAAATGCTTAACTCGCTGCAGGAGTAAGTGGTTTCATAGTCACTACTGAAGTATCTATACGGTTGTTGTCTGGTGAACTTGAAAGCCCAAGTTAGATGACAGCCTTTTTATTAAGGCTACACAGTGCCTGTTGTTCTTATGATTTGTTGTTGCCACAGGTACGTTAGGGTGTTGAAAGTTTTAAAAATGGTTGAAACTTAAAGTGAAACTGCCTATAGGTATACAGGATTTTTAAAACGGGGACAGATATAAACTAACATTTTCGGGTTTTAGTTCAGTTTGTGAAGTAGATGTTTGTGTGGTCCCTGTCATCTAAAAAAATGAGGTCACTTATGTTTGGGATCACCAGAAATCCTTTCTGATAGTGATATATAAGATAGGTGATTTTTAACCAATGAATATTAGTCACCCTTGGTGCTTGTGCAAGCTTCATCTTGACAGGAATATTGAGAGATGTTTTTGTGTTTAACATTTTTGTTAATTACAAAGTAAGGGGACTGTAATAGATGGTAGGTATCTTAATTCATACATTAAAGTCAGAAGGCTTGACATGAAGCTTGGTTAAGGTTATGTTTGTTTCAAGGAAAACCGAACAGTTAAACAAGGCATTATGGGGTAAGACGCTTACGTGTCATGCACAATGTATAGGTGACAGACGTTGTCTGCTAGTCTGTACTAAAACCGATGTAGGTGCAACACTGCTACAGCGACGACTGCAGGCGGAAATCTAAACAAATCTTAAAAAGTTGAAGTACTACATCTGCTAAATATGAACAAATGAATCACAAGACAAAAAGTGTTTTGTCTTGTGATTCGTTTGTTCATTTTTGGGCGGATGTAGTACTTACACTTTTTAAGATTTTTGTTAATATTTAGTATTTCATGTTAATTTGAAGTCACCGTTTTCAGAAATGTGATGGTTTGCAGGTTTGCCTTCTAGTGCAAGAAGCTGTGTGTTGGAGGTGACCATCCAGTATAACCTGCTGTTTGCCGGCTTCCTGAAGGCACGCTCTTCACAGTCTGTGCATCGTCAAACACAAGTTCTGTCCACACACTGCCACACCCTTCTCTGGTCATTGCAGAGAGGTAGGTTTCTTTGGTTTCAAATTCTCCAGCCCTACATTCATGCTATCTCACTGATGTTACTCCCATGCAACATCTTCCTCCCCACCTGCCTCCCCACCCCTCCCATCTCTCATAAACAGTTACACCCGGGCCTACTTCTTCTTTATGTTTGCTGTCACATACAGTCAGTTGACATCTGGTGGTGAATAAAGCTGTCTTCTCCAAGTCCTGCCAAGTGCCATAGAGCTTGGTCTTCAATAGAGTTGTTCTGACCATCTTGCCTGTTGTTCTGGATAAAGAGGCACCCGTAGAGAACCTGGTGAACTGTCTGGTCTTCTTGATCAGGACAGGTTGGTGTAGATGCCAGCCCAGTCTTCAGGTTCAGGTGAATGTTCAGTCAGCTGTGGGCAGGTGGGAGACTCACCAGGTATGATCTGCTGCTATGAGGACAGACGGTAGCAGCTGTCTTAACTCCAGGTCTGTTCTGCCAGATTTCCAGAACCAGTGGTCTTCAGGAATGGAAGACTGTGCCATTTTCAGGCCTGAAACATTATCGGCGCTGCAGTGGATCTCTATGCTGGTATTCAGGGCTGCTGCTTCTGCTATTTTATATCCAGAAAATTACCTACTCAAGGACTGACTGATGACGATGGTTCTAGAATCATGAAGTCAGATTGGTAGTTCTAGGGAAGGGAGGTCATGACCAGGTTTCTTTCTCTATTGACAGTTCCAGTTATCTTTCTTGATTATAGTGAGGCAGGGAAAGCTATCTTTACAATACCAGTAAACAAGTCATCAGCAGCACTAAATGTTCAGCATGGGGATTAATTTGAAGACAGAAATATGCAATGGGAAGTACAGACTGTAAAGGTTTCTTGCCAGCCCTTTTTAAATGGGTAAAGTCTGGGGAGAAATGGAAGATTCAATCTGCTGATTTCACAGTACAAAGTTTATTTTTACTATGCTGAGTCATCGCTAGTACCAGTGATGTAGATGGATACAGTGTATAGTGAATACACAACTTAAACTTTTCATTGTTTGCTACCTTTTTTGAAATATTCAAAGAAAAACCTGTGTGGCTTACATATCAGTCCACTCTTTAGCCCAGAATTTGGGGGGGGGGGGGGGGGGGGGGGGGCAGGAAGTGTTTGGAAAAATACAAAATGTCAAGAAAAATGATAAAATACAAAGAAAAGGGAAAGCATTGTAGATAGGGACAGGAAAACACAACCTCTAGTTCTGCTGTTCTGTTTACAAGTTCTATTTATCATTTGTGTGTGTGTGTTTTATGACATGTTTCAGTTGTGTTTACATGTGTGTGTGGATGCAGTACAGCAGGCAGTTGGGATAGATGTTTGGCAGACCGCAGGAGATGGTGACCTGCACCCAGGGACAGACCATGTGGAGAGGGTGGGACAGGTTCTGTTGGTGGTGCTGCCTGCGTTGCCCATCACCTGCTGTGAGTTCTGGGGCCAGTGGCTGTCTGGATGTTGGGCAGGCTGACATTGGTTGATACAGTAAATGGACAGAACATGATGTTACCTGTGTCTCTTACATTCAGTTCTAACACGTACCCACGCGCAAAAGTGTAACTGATGGTCCAGTATGTGGTAAAGTAACATTAGGTAATTTTGCTTAACACCCAGCCGACTGCAAAGAACCATATCAAGGCTGTCATTGGGTTGAAGTCAGCTCGCAAGTCATTGAAAAAACTGTTTTCAATCATTCACACAACCCTTTGAAATAGACCTTAAAAGATACTGGAAACTTTGTTTAAAATCTTTCTTCCGTAAAATCTTAGATTAAATGAAAAATGTTGATCTCTTTCAGAAATTCAAAGATCATATCTATGTGTAGATGTCTGTATGTATGTATGTACTAGATAACACCTCCCCTTCCGTCCCTCCACATCTATCTATCTACCATGCACTCATCCTGCTTTTCCCCCCAGACCGGCTTAGAATCCCAACCTCCCTTCACTTTGCCATACTTTGGCTTTGAAAATTCAGCTGATTGGACGGGCAAGCACAAAAGTAATTCACTGTTGATTTGACAAGGATGCTGATGAGTCATCATGCCATATTTGGAGAAGATCAAATGAAAGGTTGATTTGTACAAGGAGTAAGAAGACAGACAGACATAAAAAACAGACTGAATGCGCTTTATGCATAAAAGAAAAAGTGACATCTGAAGGTGCCAGTAGGACCCAGGGAAGTACAGTCCCCTACTGGCGAACCAACCATCTGGGATCCATCCTACACCACACATGAGAGTCTGCCCTGAGTTACATAGGGTGAAAAAGTATGAATTTGAATAAGGAGCCACAAGTCCAACATACAGACAAAGTTATGCTGGTTAAAATGTAATGTATGTAAGAAGATGTGGTTAGTAACCATGAATGATTTCTTTGCATCTTGTCATATTGGTATTCACACCAAATCAATGTTATTACATTTTTTTTCATAGTGCTGAAGTTTGGCAAAATGGCACCAGAAAGAAGAGCACGATGTTTCGACTCAAGGAGCCATTTCAGAGTAAACTGGTGATTAAAATGTCATTCTCAGGAAATGTCATTAGTCATCCAGCAGTCATACTTTATCTTCAGTGGCACCAGAAAGAAAATCCTTTTTATGGACGTTTTTGCTGTCAAATGGATTTGTTGTTTTTTGTCCTATAACAAAGTGCTACAGAATGGTCAATAAGTTGATTTTGTGATGACCTCTGATTCTGAATATAGAAACCATTTTGCATAGGACATCACCTTGTTTTGAGCCAACATATCAAAACTGTGTTCTGTTTCTTCCCATTTTGAAACAGACTTTGAAGTCATTGAGGTCCATGCGGTTTAGAAAATGTATGACAATGGAAGCTGTGTATTTTGCGCAGACTTAGAGCAGAGGGAGTTTGTATGATGTGAAGGTATGCATGTGAATGTGTTGATAACAGAGCAGGCATTGAGAATGAATGTGTGTTTATAATGGACCAGAAGCTGAGTGAGCTCAGTGTGTATGCTTTTTTGTGTGTAATAACAAAGTCAGGAGCTAAGTGTGTGTGTGTGTGTGTGTGTGTGTGTGTGTGTGTGTGTGTGTGTGAAAGAGAGAGAGAGAGAGAGTGTGAGTGTGTGTGTGTGTGTGTGTGTGTGTGTGTGTGTGTAATGAACAAAGAGCTGAGTGTATGCTTTTTGGTGTTAGTAACAAATCAGAAGCTAAGTGTGTGTGTGTGTGTGTGAGCAAAAAGAGCTGAGTCTGTATGCTTTTTTATGTAAATAACAAATCAGGAGATAAATGTGTGTGTGTGTGTGTGTGTGTGTGTGTGTGTGTGTGTGTGTGTGTGTGTTTGGTTATGACAAGGTGCTGATGGAATTGGTGTGTACGTTGATGGCAGACCAGGAGCTGAGAGAGAGCGTCAGTTTGCTGGCATGTCTGTGGGCGCTACTGACCTTGCTGGAGAAAGGGCCATCTTCTCCCCTGCCTTGGTTGTCTCCCCTACAAGAGTGTGCAGCCTTTTGATGACGTGGTATGCCCTTTTATTTTGTTTTTTTAAGTTATGTCCACATTCACTCTGTAAGAGAAGGCGCGCTATTGATGGATAGAAATGAACAATACAGAGAGTTGCTTTGGGCAATAGTGTACAGGTTGATATGGATATAACCGTGATTTTATTTTTGTTTTCAATTCTTTCAGACCTCATTCTTTCTCTTTCACTCCTACCACTCACCACTTCCCTAAGTCTCAGGTCAGAAGGGAGCAGAAAAGGAAAAACAGCAACACGTCAATAGAACAGTCTGTGGGTCTCACAGACATGTTTACCCTTGTGATTTTGACGTAATGTTTACGGAAAAAAATCAAAATTACGGCCCTCCCAGAAAATTACGGGAAAAAAATCAAAGAAAGAAAATTGTTCAACACGAAGTTTGGTCTGCTACCATTTCTGTCAAAAGCAGTAAAAAGACATTTCCCAGGATGCCTTGCTTCTTTTACCTTGTCAAAGATGGCGACGAAACAGTCTGATGCGTTAACGGCCAGCTCTTCCAAATCTTAAAAAGTTGCGAAAGTATTGTGATTGTGATATTACAGGTTTTTTTTTTTTTTTTTTTACAAATTACAGGTTTTTGATATTACAGGTACACAAATTTGGGGTAAACAGGGCTGGTCTCAGGTCAGAAGGGAACAGAGAAAGAAAAACAGCAACATGTAAATAGAGCAGGCTGTGGGTCTAAACTTTTAGGTTCTGTCCAAGTTTTGCTATAGTGATTGATCCAAGTTAGAGGTACAGTGGGCATTAAAGTCAAGACCAGAAGTGGAACAGTGAGGCTGTAAAATGATGTAGTGTACAATGCTTGGATACCTAAGCATAGGTCTTTGACTTGCCATAGTGTAATCACTGTGACTGAGTCATGAACAGGAAGACTGGGACAGAATTGACAGGTCAAGATCACAACATGCATTTAAAGCTAATGATATGAATTGATGATTATTATTTGTCTGGCCTGTTTTGAAGTCATTGCTTCTTCTCTTGGTGGGAAGTGAAGTGGTTTACTGTTTTGTTTGTTTGTCAAAATTGTTGTTTGCATCACTTAAGGTAGTGTTTGTATAATTCTGACTGTATTGCATCTGTATCTCATTGTCTTGAATTCTGTTTATTTTTCAGCTGGAAATTAAGTTTGGGTTTTTGGTAAGCCAGCCAGCTCCAGTCAGACGATGGGCAGAAGTGAATGGCAGCAGTAAGCCAGCACCAAGGGGGACAATCAGCAACTTTGCCCACTACCTCCTGGCAGCGTCCTTCTTTCACCGCCAGCAGTGGCAGCACTGTCAAGGTTGTCTGAGTCAAATGGACGGCTCTCCGTGGACACCGCTAGGAGACTTGTTGAAAGGTAGGTGGGAGTCGGATTTCTTTTTTTTTTTTTTTTTTATCAGGTATTTTGGATAGATGAACCAGTTGATCGAGAGTGATTCATTCATTTTGTTCGTCACTACCTGCCGCAGGTGGTACGGTCTGATAGTTGGATTACCTTTGGAGTGTGAGACAGTGGGGATCGACATCGTTAGAATGGATGTGAATCTATGATGTAGCCAGTTCAGCTGGGTGGATGTCATGTTACCGAAACCTCAGACATTTTTCTGGCATATGTGTGTGTCGGTTTGCATGTTAGTATCCAGTCTTTTTTTTCCCCTTTGCTTTTTGCTGTTTTTACCCAGCCCAATAGTATGTTTGATTACACCAGTTTTATGCTAGTGAAAACTTGAAATGTTTATGTAGTAGATGTATGTAGTGACCATGCATGCTTTCTGTGGATACTACTGGTGGATGGCATCCCTGATGTAGCCTTTAGGGTTGGCTGAGCTGTAAAACAACACAGCTTGTCCCAGAAGCAGAGGACAAGCACTCACCTTGTTTCATTTTGAAAAACTTGAGTTCACCACTATGGTACGACATGCCACAATAGCGCCTGAACCAGCTGTAAGCTGTACCTTCTCCACTTTTCATGTGATGAGACTTTAAGGTTAAGGCTGCGATTACTCCAAAGTACCTGTTTTTTATCTCTTGTGTGCTTTACCATTGTGATGGAGTATGGACATATTTTTTAACTGGAGCAGAACTTGGGTCATATTTTTTAACTTCAAGATTAATTGTTATTTAGGCAGTTAGCTAAAGGTACATATTGAGCTCATCCGAAAGGAGATGTAGAACTGAGATTGCTGATACTCTTTGGTCAGTTGAACTGAAGATTCCCTGAAGATGGAGTATGGCTGCCTTAAGGGCAGGATGAAAAACGGTCATACACACAGAACTCCACTGCCTGTATATACAGGCAGTATCCGCAGGAGTATCAGCCTGCGTACGCAAAAAAAAAAAACTGAAGATAACTTTAAAAAATGTGATCATTATTTTGAATATGAAAATTTTTCTTTACATTGGATTTGGGGAAAAAAAACAGGTTGGGGATGATGATTTTCTTTTTTAGTTTGATGTAAAATACGGCTAACAATGTCACGCAAAGATCTTAGGATATACGGTGGACACTGCTGATAACGGAATGCTAAAATGAAGGGACTTTAAAAATTACTGCTGATGATGTGTGGTGCAGATGGTCTGGATTAGATCAGAAATTTGTGTGAAAAGATGATTGTTTTCTTCCCCAGCCTGCTTCAGTAAAATTCTGTCTGATAGTTTTCTGCTTTCAGACATACAAGGATTGCTGTGGTTTTTTTTTTTCTTACTCTTTGATTTTATAGAGTGAGAGATGGACATTTGGTAGATTCAGTTCCCGCCAGGGCCCCATTCATTTGTGGAATTTTTCTGCATTTAAATGACCCAGTACTGAATTTTTTTTTTTTTTTTTTCAAGTTTTATAGTTTCAGTTTTTCAGATTCTTACAGTAAAACCCAAACTCAGTATTAGGCTTCTTCACTCCTCCTCCCTTTTTGCACCTGTGACAATTGAAAACAAATTTCAAGGATCAAAGGTGAACACGGCTTATATTGTAATGCAAAGATCAAGGGACATACAGAAAAAAGTGCTAATTATGTAATGCAAATATCAAAGAACAAAGGTGAATGTTACATGTATTGTAATGCAAAGATCAAGTGACATACAAGGGACATTTCTAATCACTTAGTGCAAAAATCAAAGGATGTAAACAAACACTGCTCATAACATATTGTAAAGATCACATGACACAACACAACACAAAAACACGGCTTAAGGCGCCAGCGAAGATCCATAGACCTACAATAAAGACTGCTGATATCGTGATGTAAAAGTCAGTGGACATTCTGCGAGGATTAAGTTATGCCATTCCGTTCTGCTGTGTCTGCTCCGTGATAGACAGAGCGAGAGACACAGTGATGGCAGGTGAATGTCTTACTTGGTTTGAACCATTCTCTGTCTGTCTGTGGTGTTGTGGGACAGCATGTGCCGCGCTAGGAGAGGGGGACAGTGTTGGGGCCATCAAGGACTTGCTGTGTGCTGTCAAACGACCTGGACTGGGTCCTGCTGTGTTGTGTGAGCTGAACAAAGTGCTGGCTGCCTGTTACACTGCTCAGGTACTTCCTTGTGATTATTTTTTGTGTAGTTGGAATCTAGTGTGATATCATGTCATGTTGTGGACATTGAAAGAAAGATGCTTGACCATTCATATGTAATTGTTGACATGACAACAGAAAAAAGAAAAGAACAATTCGAATGTGTGACTGTGCTTGTGTGTTTTGTGCATGTATTTAGTGTGTGTGTGTCAAGTCAGGTCAAGTTAAAATAATTGTATTATCTCAAAAACGACAAATCAAGACCAGGTGCAACAGTTAAAATATACACAACTAGGGACAGTACATAGAATAATCAATGAACATTTCTCCAAAACAAAATGACCTTTGTGTGTGTGAGCATGTGTGTGTGTGTGTGCTTTTGAGTGTGTGTGTGTGTGTGTGTGTGTGTGTGTGTGTGTGTGTGTACACAATATAATGCATTCCTAGGTATACTATAGGAGTGTGTGTGTGAATATTGCCTGTTTGTGTGTAATGCATGGTTTGTATGTGTGTGTGTCAGTGCTGGGTTACTGAACTTGATCACCTTTTTATTTTAAACCATTACCCACATGACTCATTAATCACATGCCCTATTTCCCACATGACCCTAAACCCACGTGATCCATAACCTACATGATCCATTACCCACATGACCCATCACCCACACAACCCATCACCCATGTGACCCAATACCCACAGGACACAACCACATGACCCATCATCCACATGGCCTGTAACCCACATGATCCATGACCCACCACTGGACACAACCCACCACCCACATGACCCATCACCCACATGACCCATCACCCACATGACCCACCACCCACATGACCCGTAACCCACATGATCCATGACCCCACCACCCACCCACCCCCATTACCCACATCACCAGTTACCCATGGGATGCATTACCCACAGAACCCATTACCCAAGGACCCATTACCCACATGATCCATCACCCACATGACCCGTAACCCACATCACCAATTACCCACAGGACCCATTTACCCACAGGACCCATCACCCACATGATCCATGACCCACCACCCACACGACCCATCACCCACACGACCCATCACCCACATGACCCACCACCCCCCCATGACCCGTTATCCACATGACCCATCACCCACATGACCCATCACCCACATGACCCATCACCCACATGACCATCACCCACATGGCCCATCACCCACATGGCCCATCACCCACATCAGCAATTGCCCACATGACCCATCACCCATATGACCCATTACCCACCCGACCCATCACCCACAACACCAATGACCACACAGGACCCATTACCCACAGGACCCATTAACCACAGGACCTATTACCCACATGACTCATTACCCACAGCCCATCACCTCTTCAGGGCCTTCCCACTCTGGCACTGGATCACCTCAGCCATTGTCAGCGTCTCCGGCCGCAGTCTGCCGCCATCGTGCTCCTGCTGGCTGACCACGCCGCCTGGCCATGCATGACGCTGACCTGGAAGTGAACTGTTTGACCTCACTGGTTCAGGTAGGGCGACACTGGGGCCACTAGGTTTAGTTCTGATATACACTCATGAGAACTGACATAGGTAAATATGAATAGGATGTGTGGACAGTAGCAGTGGATATAGTGTGACTGCAGGTGTGGGCATAGCGGGGAGAAGGTAGTGGACGGTCCCTGCAGAATGGGGCAATGCGTGCAGTGATGCAGGTGGTGTAGCCACTCTCTCTACTTCTGTCCAGCAGGCACGCACGCACACACACACACACACACACACACACACACACACACACACACACACACACACACACACACACACACACACACACACACACACACACACACACATTCACACACACATGATCATAAAACAGCCAAAAAAGCATTTCAATAATATCAATACAACAGCCAAAAAAGAATTTAACAATAAAAAAGCATTTCAATATATCAACACTATCATACACATGCACAAAGATGAAATGATCATAACAACAGCCAAAAAAGCATTTCGATAATATCAAAACTATCATACACATGCACAAAGATGAAATGATCATAACAACAGCCAAAAAGCATTTCAATAATATCAAAACTGTCATACACATGCACAAAGATGAAATGATCATAACAACAGCCAGAGCAGCATTTCAATATCAAAACTATCACACACAAAAGATGAAACCCTATGACAACACCTAAACAAAGTCTCACGTAGATCAAAACTAAACAAACAGTTTAAAGGTCAGCGGACTGAAGAGTGGAGAAGGGAGGGAGGGGGTAAGAGGCAAAGGGGAGAGAAGCTATGCACAGCGAGTGCCGGCTGACTACACTGTCTTGTCTCAGCAGACAACGTGCAAGCCATTGTCTTGCACTTATCACTTTTTGATGTCACAGAGATGCTTCAGAGATATTTGTCTTTTCTTCACTACGTGTTGTCATCATTAGTGAGTTAAAAGTCTGTTAGATACCATACACAGACTCTTGAGTCATAGATCAGTTTTTATTCTGCTTTGTTCTTTCTGTTAAAAGAGACTTGCTGATTTCAAATGATTGAAGTGGCTAAAGGACAGCACTCAGAAGATTTTGCCTGTGACCAAAATATTTGGCCAAAGCAGTCATCACAGCTGAGTCATTGAGTGATGTAGTAAAATAGATGTTAATTGCCCCGTCAATTAAATGACTAGACAGGCACCCCCTCAATTTTACTTGAACATGTATTATAACAAAAAAAAGACTAGGAATTAAACTAGGGAGATTCAAATGATTTTACTACCCACGGTGTAACGGAGGCAGATTGCCCTTCAGTCTGTGAACACAGCATCAGCCATTCTTTCAAGTTCTCATTCAAAGGAAAAACCAGGAATTTCGAAAATGCTGCAAGCTATAACCACCCAGCGAGGCAACAAAACAAGTTCTGTTGACTGGTCAAGTTTAAATATTTCCACTTAATTGTTCAGCAAGTTTGAATATTTGATTGATACTGACGGTCATCGCCTCTTGATACACTGCATGTATGGGGGAACTGCTTATGTCACAGCATTTCGGGTACACGGTAGCAGTATGGCTGTGGTGAGTCATTCATGTTGAAAAGATGGAAGGTGCACCACACGCGCATACTGTGAGGAGATCATCCACTCACATAAGTGTGTGTGTGGGGGGGTGCATGCACATGAGCATTTTTCCATAAGTGTGTTGATTAGTCGGTCATTGTAACCAGTTTCACAGATTAATTTTATTTGTGATATGTGTAAAGACTGCAAGGGATTGAGATGGATAAGAGGTGATATAGAAGACTATGTAGTGATGTAAGTTTGCATAGAGGCAGATGTTTGCATCTGTGCGATCATAATCCATTTGAGCAAAGCAGTTGATGGTGGTTACTTGTTGGGTCTGTGTATTGTGAACTTCAGTCTGTGCATGCATTCCCTGCATGTTCATGCTACTATGTCCAATTAAAATGTTTGTGACACAATTCAAGAACCTATAAGAAAACTGCTTGGTCTTATTATTTTGTGCGTGTGTGAAGACTGATGATGGTGGTATGTTGTAGGGTGTAACGATATTGTCACTCTGTGTCTTAAATTTGGGCTAGATAAATGTAGTTCTTTGACTATTGTAGAAAAGAACAGAAAAAGATGACAACAATCAAAATGCAGTGATGAAACTGATCTTCATGGTAAAAAAAGAACTTATCTGGGATAGGAAAAAAGAGCCCTAAACACTGGGGACAGGAAAAAGAATCACTAATATCTGGCACATGAAATAGATGTCATGTTTACCATTTGTCATCTTGTCAATTAGTGGCTCAACCAGCCTTCATGTCTGCCGGTCAGTCTGTCCACTAAGTCATTCAGAAAAATGTGCAAAGAGTGATGACGATGGTGACAGTATCTGTATATGGACAGGTGACGGAGAAGTGTGATGGCAAACCTCGCGGCCTGTCAGAATCTCTGCTGAATGAACTGCTGTTGGAAGCTGCGGTGTGCGAACACAGGCCCACACTGTCACAGGCTCTGTACCGCTTGGCCTCACGATGTGCCCACCTGAACAGGTAACACAAATTAAGGAGGGATTGAAGTTTCAATTAATCTCTTATACATTTGCAAAGTTGCTGGTGCAGAGACAACAAATTTAGATGTTCTCATCTTCCACCAAATATTACTCTGCTGCTGATAAAAGAAATTCTTTTCTCTTTCTGTCCTTCTGTCCTTAAAAATTCCAAAATCTTCCCTCAATTGTCCTTGAACATTGCTTTAATTTTTCCAGCAAACATCTGAATGGTCCCTGCCTGTGATTTACTCAATCTCAAAAGCTGACTGTTGTGTACAGTGGGATAACTGCTAAAGTCATATCTGTTGAGTTCTTATCCCAAACTGTTGCTTTGTTGAATTTAAAGAAATTTTTTTTTAATTTGAAACGTTTCTTTTTTTGGCTTATTTTCATAATCCTTGTTGAACAGATGTGTATTTTATATGGATAGTGAATCCATCTCACCAGTTCTGAACAGATGTGTATTTTATGAGGATAGTGAATCCATCTCGCCAGTTCTGAACAGATGTGTATTTTATAAGGATAGTGAATCCATCTCGCCAGTTCTGAACAGATGTGTATTTTATCAGGATAGTGAATCCATCTCTCGCCGTTCTGAACAGATGTGTATTTTATCAGGATAGTGAATCCATCTCGCCCGTCTGAACAGATGTGTATTTTATCAGGATAGTGAATCCATCTCGCCCGTTCTGAACAGATGTGTATTTTATCAGGATAGTGAATCCATCTCGCCCGTTCTGAACAGATGTGTATTTTATCATCAGGATAGTGAATCCATCTCGCCCGTTCTGAACAGATGTGTATTTCATGAGGATAGTGAATCCATCTCGCCCGTTCTGAACAGATGTGTATTTCATCAGGATAGTGAATCCATCTCGCCCGTTCTGAACAGCTGTGTATTTCATCAGGATAGTGAATCCATCTCGCCCGTTCTGAACAGCTGTGTATTTCATGAGGATAGTGAATCCATCTCGCCCGTTCTGAACAGCTGTGTATTTCATGAGGATAGTGAATCCATCTCGCCCGTTCTGAACAGCTGTGTATTTCATGAGGATAGTGAATCCATCTCGCCCGTTCTGAACAGCTGTGTATTTCATGAGGATAGTGAATCCATCTCGCCCGTTCTGAACAGCTGTGTATTTCATGAGGATAGTGAATCCATCTCGCCCGTTCTGAACAGCTGTGTATTTCATGAGGATAGTGAATCCATCTCGCCCGTTCTGAACAGCTGTGTATTTCATGAGGATAGTGAATCCATCTCGCCCGTTCTGAACAGATGTGTATTTCATGAGGATAGTGAATCCATCTCGCCCGTTCTGAACAGATGTGCATTTTATAAGGATAGTGAATCCATCTCGCCCGTTCTGAACAGATGTGCATTTTTAAAGGATAGTGAATCCATCTCGCCCGTTCTGAACAGATGTGCATTTTATAAGGATAGTGAATCCATCTCGCCCGTTCTGAACAGCTGTGCATTTTATAAGGATAGTGAATCCATCTCGCCCGTTCTGAACAGCTGTGTATTTTATAAGGATAGTGAATCCATCTCGCCCGTTCTGAACAGCTGTGTATTTTTATAAGGATAGTGAATCCATCTCGCCCGTTCTGAACAGCTGTGTATTTTATAAGGATAGTGAATCCATCTCGCCCGTTCTGAACAGCTGTGTGTTTTATAAGGATAGTGAATCCATCTCGCCCGTTCTGAACAGCTGTGTATTTTATAAGGATAGTGAATCCATCTCGCCCGTTCTGAACAGCTGTGTGTTTTATAAGGATAGTGAATCCATCTCGCCCGTTCTGAACAGCTGTGTGTTTTATAAGGATAGTGAATCCATCTCGCCCGTTCTGAACAGCTGTGTGTTTTATAAGGATAGTGAATCCATCTCGCCCGTTCTGAACAGCTGTGTGTTTTATAAGGATAGTGAATCCATCTCGCCCGTTCTGAACAGATGTGTGTTTTATAAGGATAGTGAATGCATCTCACCAGAACAAACAGGGCTTCAGTAATACTGTCAAGAAGTTGATGGCGACTTTTCTGCCGTATCACTGAACGCTGAAGCTCCAATATGTACATTACATATACTGTACATTGTGTTCCTTAGTTGACTGGCAGCATCTATGAGATTGTATACTTTGTTTTTTGAGTTCAGAATGGTGTACATTTTTTTTTTTTTTTTAGCTTTGTGTTCCTTATATTAGTTGACTGGGCACATCTCTGAGATTTTTTTTGTGTTCTTAGTTCAGAATGGCATACATTTGTTTTTCTAAGTCAGAAGTGTTGCAATTGCACTGTTTAAGACGATAATGTTGTTATCAAAATACTGTGGATGGAAATCTTATGGCTTTATCTGGTCACTCTTTAGTCTGCTCTGGGTTTATGAGCAGAAAACATTTGGCTCTGAAATGTCGTGAGCTGACCATATTTCGCAGTAAATGTAAAGAAGTAATTGTGAACAAGATGAACTGTGTACTGCAAAGGGAGTTCACCGTGTACTGCCGGGTTTTCAGAAATCGTGAGGCTGCACAGGCTTACCTCAAACTGATCAGCGTCTACCAGGTCAGTGGTCGCTTTGTTGTTATGTGCCCCCGCTCATTGTGTCACAAAAGTTGTCTGCTTATCGGGGTGTATATGTATGTTTACTGTACATACAAAAGTAGCAGTTAGTTCATGTGTGTGTTATGTGTTTATGTGATTGATATTTTGCATTCTGTGTTTCCATACCTTTTGGATGAAAAATTGTTTTCACTGTTTGTTTTCCCTACTTGTTGGATGTTTTGATACAGTGTTTTTCATACCTTCTGAATGTTTTTAAAGATGTTTCCCATATTTTTTTAACATTTTCATTCATTTTTCCTGACACCTTTTGGATTTTTTATTTATTCATATATTTTAATGACTTATGAGTTGACTTGAACATGGTGACAGCCTTGATATGGCCCTTTGCTGTTGGCTGGGCTATAAGCAACGTTCTCTTTCTCCCTCTCTCTCCTTTCTCTCTCTCTCTCTCTCTCTCTCTCTCTCTCTCTCTCTCTCTCTCTCTCTCTCACACACTTTTTGGATGTTCAGATACAGGTCTTTTTCCAACCTTCCGGATGTATTCATTCCTGCCACTCAGAACTCTTGACCCCTATGTCTCCTCCCACTTCCAGCCGCAAGCCCAACAGACGCCGCCCCCCAGCCCCCAGCCTCCAGCCCCTGTCCAATTGCCAGGCTTGCTGACGGTGTGTCGTGCGGCCGCCCAGCAGCTGCTCGTTAGCGGCGATCATCGGCAGTGTCGTCAGCTGTGTGACAAAGCGCTGGATGCCGTGTGCTCCTCCACCCTGTTCTGCGCCCCTGAACTCAACTGCTCCCTCTCCCAGCCCAGCTGGCAGGGAGGGGCGGACGACAGCCTGGCGATTCCACAGTCGCAGACCAGCGCCAGGCAGGAAGACCAGTGGGTGCTCGGGAGTGATAGAAAGCGGAGGGAGGAGCTGGATGGATGGAGGGGAGGAGTGTGAGGGGGAAGACGGAAGGCAGGCGGAGGTGGAAGGGGGTTGGGTGGAAGAAAAGGATCGCACATTGCTGGTGCTGTGCAAAGCGGAGTGTTTGGTGGTGCAGGGGGATTACTCTGGTGCTGCTCAACTTTTGCACAGGTGAGGTTATCTTTCTTGGAAGTGTTTAATTTGAGCTCTTAAAAAAAACACACAAAAAAAAAACCACAGGATGACCAGTAGTCTTTACTTATCTGCATTTGTCAGGATATACTGATCTTATGGGTATAGTTGTGAATTTTAACATTATACTTCCATTCATTCAGATTTCTGTTCTATCAGTTTTTCTTTACTGGTTTTTGTTTTTGTTGTCTACAACACATTTTTAACTACACACACACACACATTCAGACACTGAATGCACACACATATACATGCATGAGAAACTTGACAAAACAAACAGTTAATTGTTTTATTAAATTGAAATTTGAAGTGTTTACGTCTAAAGTTACATAGGGAGGAATGGGAGACAGGTGAGATTTTGCTTTTCCATGAGAAACAGTTATATCTAAATTCTGTAGGCTTGTCAGAATTCAACACTTGACATAGTTTTTTACGTTCTTTATGATTTTTTTTTTTCTATTTTGCTTTTTTTAAGATTAGTTCACATAGTACCTGACTCTTGCAAAACATATAAAACTTGCTGTGTATTTAGTCCCAGTAAAAGACTATCATGGTGTGAAATTATATTTGACCTCAGACAATTTCACAGGTAAGCGCATCTTACCATTTGGGGGGGGGGGGGGGGGGGGGGGGGGGGGGGGGGAGCAAAAAGAATCTTCAACAGAACTTGAGAGAATGGAGAGCTGAGGGTCACAGTGTACACCTTGAAACATTCTCCAAATGTTGCACCATTACTGCATGCAGACACATGTTTGTAGCAGGCCTGCACAGTCAAATGCACACATGTGCACACAAACACACACACTCTCTCTCTTTCCCCTTCCTCTTCCTCTCTCTTTGTCCTCCTCACTCTTTCTTTTCACCTCTCTTTTACTCTCTCATTCTTTCTCTCTCTCTAAGACTCCCTCCCTACCTCTCTCTCTCTGTGAAATCTTCAGGGACTGCCACCCATCCTCTTTTCTCTTTGTCCCCGTCCCTCTTTCTTTTCCTCTCTTTTACTCTCTCATTCTTTCTCTCTTTCTATCCCCCTCCTTCCCTCTCTCTCTGTGGAATCTTCAGGGACTGCCACCCATCCTATCTCTCACTTTGTCCCCCTACCTCTCTCTCTTTTCATCTCTCTTGTATTCTCTCACTCTTTCTCTCTCTCTGTCTCTTTCCCTCCCTCTCTCTCTAAGTGGAATTTTTTCATCTGTCTTGTATTCTCTCACTCTTTCTCTCTCTCTCTCTCTCTCTGTCTCTTTCCCTCCCCCTGTCTCTCTCTGTGGAATCTTCAGGGACTGGCACCCATCCTGTTCTCTCTGTACAGGGCTGTTCAACGCCTGGAAGAGTGCTATCAGTGGGCGGCTCATCAGAGTCTGAATCATCATCGGCATCATCAGCCACAGCTGAACCAGCTCGGAAGCGACCCCGATGTGCGTCGGGTGATCAGAACCATGAAGGTAAGACAGGATGAATGGTCACGGGTGGTTTGTGTTTTCCCAAAGTGTGTTCTGGTGTGGGGAACCAAATGTCCATCACAAAATGTTTTCAACTTTGAAAAGATTTGGTTTTTTTTTTCTTAATGATTTGTATAGTCTTACAAAATCTTTTTTGGGATGTAATTGGCAAGAAATTCACAGCGGGGAAACTGTCCAACATATCTATCCCCTACCTAGATCTAAAACCAAAAGTTAATGATTATGTCAGAGACTTCTGGCAGGAGAACTGGAATACACAGATGGATAACAAACTTTTCCTGATCCGTCCATACCTAAAAGAGTTCCTGTCATCTACCTCTGGTGGTCGCAAAGAAGAAACAGTTCTGTGCCGGCTGCGCACTGGCCATTCATATTTTACTCATTCATACCTTTTAAAGAGTGAAGGTCCCACCTCTGCGCCACCTCAGAGGCAGTGCACCCACGCCGCTCATTCCGACACCCTGTCCAGCCCACGGCCCGGTCGGCCCCGCCGCAGCCCCAGCACCGGCAATCCACAGGCAGCAGTCAATGTCAAAGTCGTCAAGAGGCAACCCACCGGAGGAGACACTGCACTGCTGCTGAGTCACTTCAGTGGTGTTCAGTGGCGCCTGTTCTGATCTAACATACGCAGGACACCACCTACTAAGCTCCCTACTGACGACAATAATTGCTTAGTCGCGGAGCCGGCGTGAGTGAGCTCTCTCCCTCCGGAGGGTGCCACCATGTCCGTCCAACGACAGCCCCCATGGACTCGCCGATACCAGTGACCCCGACGGAACCAAACCAAGGCACAGACGTGGAGAGGACATCGAAACTGAGGTCACCATGAGAGCAGGGCATGAAGGGCCACAGAAATTTGAGACTTTTTTTTATGCTGATTGATGAGAATGAGGATGATTATGATGATGCTACGGATTTCCATTTCGGTCTGAGACTACATGACAGGGCTGTACTCTACGCTTCCTTTCATAATATATCCTGGCGTCAACCAGGCCCGAGAGATACAGACACCCTGCAGTGTTGGTCAGGAAATTTGAGCAACACTCTCAGAAACGCATCCATTAAGTGGATGAAACTCGACTGTGTGGTCCCAGTCTTCCCAGCTAACCACTTCGCCACGGCGGCTGGTTGATCTGAGATTTTACCTTGGAAAGATTTTTAACAAAATTTCAGGTGTGTTTATAGAAAATGTATTTTAAAGAGTTGTGTGAGGGATGACTTGTGAGTTGATTTCAGTGTAGTGACAGCCCTGATATGGCCCTTTGCAGTCAGCTGGGCTATAACTGTATAAGCAACATTACCTTACCTACCTTACCTTGGAGTGTCATTATCTACCATATTTTTTTCTGTGTATAGTGTTTTTATAAATAGTACTTGGATCATGTTTTGAATTTTTTTTTAGACAATTTTGTCATGTTTTGTGTGTTATTTGGATAGTATTGGATGTTTTGTGCATCTTTTGTACAATATGTTGTTACATGTTATGTTTTTAGAGTGTACTTTTGTGAGATTTTGTGCTTGTTTTGTCATGTTTTGTATTATT
Organism: Conus betulinus; assembly: GCA_016801955.1. Classification (NCBI taxonomy): domain Eukaryota; kingdom Metazoa; phylum Mollusca; class Gastropoda; order Neogastropoda; family Conidae; genus Conus; species Conus betulinus. The sequence goes on along the minus strand of JADBJO010002140.1, from coordinate 220,201 downwards.
TTGTTAACAATCTTCAGTTATGTTGTTTGTCTGTTGGTTTGTTTGTTTGTAAAGTTATTTTTTGCTTCTGCAGCAGATACTGAGTAGTGTATAACACATGATTTTCAATTTATGCTTTGGTACTTAGATGACATCTTCAGAATATGCTATTAGGAATTAATAAAAGATCATCACAGAACAAAATGAAAGAAAAAAATGGTG
>JADBJO010002140.1:190000-207500 GCA_016801955.1 Conus betulinus | reverse complement strand
CAAGAACAGTACACCACAATGAGACGAGCTTGGGGGAGGGGGGGGGGGGGGGGGGGAGAGGGAGGTCAGGAGTTGTAACAGTTTACTTTTTAAAAAGTTGGCAGTCTTGTGTATCAAATGGAGAATGTTGTCATGACAAGAGATCAGTTTGTCAGTATCGGGACAAACCTGTTGACACTGGTTGACCTCATAGTGAAGTTACTGAATAGAATCCCCCTGAAACGGAGACAGGACTGAATGTCGTTTAGTGCCAAGTTGTGCAGGTGTGTTAGTCCTGAGTTGTAATGTGTACATTTCAAGACATGTCGTTTGCACCAGAAAAACCCCCTGTAGTTTGCATGCTGCTGAAAGGGAAGAAAAGGAGGGTGAGTTGAACTGGTAGTAAAGGGAGGGATTGGGGTGAGGGAATTTATTTGTGTAAGGATGCATTTGTACATATTTGATGTCCTAAATGGGAGCGAAGGGTAGTGTTTCAGTAAACATGGTTACCTGTGACAGCCGGCTTAATGCCGTTTTAAAAAGACTAAATACCGAAAGAAATCAAAACTGCCAGTTCTGATAACTGATATTTTGCAAGCCAAACTTCATTGTTACAGGTGGCTTGAAATGGGTTAGTAGATCAGTTACAGCGGTCAAATACAGAAAAAGAACTTGTAAAACCAAATAATGTACAGAATACAATCAAGTGTGTGTTTCACCATTTGAACTTTGATCCAAAAGATCGCACCCCCCTCTTTTTCTTCTTTTGCTTTTACTCTGTGGGGACGTGTTGGGGCACTGCGCTGACCAACAGTTCACCATGGGGACGTGTTGGGGCACTGCGCTGACCAACAGTTCACCGTGAGGACATGTTGGGGCACTGCACTGACCAACAGTTCGCCATGGGGACGTGTTGGGGCACCGTGCTGACCAACAGTTCACTGTGGGGACATGTCGGGGGCACTGACCAACAGTTCGCCGTGGGGACGTGTTGGGGCACCGCACTGACCAACAATTCACTGTGGGGACATGTTGGGGCACGCTGCTGACCAACAGTTCACCGTGGGGACGTGTTGGGGCACCCTGACCCTGACCAACGGTTCACCGTGGGGACGTGTTGGGGCACTGCGCTGACCAACGGTTCACTGTGGGGACGTGTTGGGGCACTGCGCTGACCAACAGTTCACACCGTGGGGACGTGTTGGGGCACTGCGCTGACCAACAGTTCACCGTGGGGACGTGTTGGGGCACTGCGCTGACCAACAGTTCACCGTGAGGACGTGTTGGGGCACCGCGCTGACCAACAGTTCACCGTGAGGGACGTGTTGGGGCACGTGCTGACCAACAATTCACTGTGGGGACGTGTTGGGGCACTGACCAACAACAGTTCGCCATGGGGACGTGTTGGGGCACTGTGCTGACCAACAATTCACTGTGGGGACGTGTTGGGGCACTGACCTGACCACCAGTTCACCGTGGGGACGTGTTGGGGGCACACCGCACTGACCAACAGTTCACTGTGGGGACATGTTGGGGCACGCTGCTGATCAACAGTTGACCGTGGGGACGTGTTGGGGCACCACCCTGACCAACAGTTCGCCGTGGGGACGTGTTGGGGCACCGCGCTGACCAACGGTTCACTGTGGGGACGTGTGTTGGGCACCGCGCTGACCAACGGTTCACTGTGGGGACGTGTTGGGGCACCGCGCTGACCAACAGTTCATTGTGGAAACGTGTGTGGGGCACGGCACTGACCAACAGTTCACCATGGGGACATGTTGGGGGCACCGCGCTGACCACCAGTTCACTGTGGGGATGTGTGGGGGCACGGCACTGACCAACAGTTCACTGTGGGGATGTGTTGGGCACCGCGCTGACCAACAGTTCACTGTGGGGATGTGTTGGGCACCGCGCTGACCAACAGTTTACTGGGGACGTGTTGGGGCACCGTGCTGACCAACAGTTCACCGTGGGGACGTGTTGGGGCACTGTGCTGACCAACAGTTCACCGTGGGGACGTGTTGGGGGCACTGTGCTGACCAACAGTTCACTGTGGGGACGTGTTGGGGCACTGACCAACAACAGTTCACCGTGGGGATGTGTTGGGGCACCGCGCTGACCCAACAGTTCACCGTGGGGACATGTTGGGGCACCACACTGACCAACAGTTCACTGTGGGGACATGTTGGGGCACCGCGCTGCTGACCAACAGTTCACCAGGTTCCTCCAGTTCTGTTGGTTGTGCGCTGAAGCTTGTGTCTCTGCAAATGTTTCCTCTGACCTTTCTGTAGTATAATGTTGCCAGTTCCATCGCTTTTTTCCTGCCTTCCGCTCCATCTCTCTCTTTTAACAGTTCCCTGGTGGATTGATTCAGCACCAGCATGGCTGCTGTCGCATGATCTTGCTGTGTTGGGATGGCCATGTGAAAAGATCCATGTCACAAAGTCACGCTAGACAGGCCTGTTTCAGTTTCAAAATGGAGTGACTGAGGGCGGAAAAAGAAGCAGAGTTTAGAAAGAGAGGGGGTTATTTACCACCAAGGACATAGATGAACAAAGTACAGGACGAGACGCTAGGCCTGTACCAGTTCAAAGGACTGATGAGGGGAACAAAGCGAAATAGCAGACGTCTCTCCTTCGCTTGCCGGCATGGTGATATGCGTTAAAAAGCACTTTTTCCTTCTATGCTTTTTGGAGTGAATGTGTGAAGGTTTCATTCACCAGACATTTGGCAAGAGCTTAGCGTTCCTTCTCGGTGCATGCCAACACACACTGCGCAGTGGTTTGTCATGGAGGAACAGAAGCATGTAGAACTAAGGTCGCTGTTCGATGACATACTGCCTACATCTTTAGGCCCCTTCCTCACCACGCTACCCCTTCCCTCCCCAGTTGTTGCTTAGGCATTTCACCCCCCCCCCCCCCCCCCCACCCCCCCCACCCCACCTCATGCATGCGAGGGGACTGCATGGCTTGCCACTGTTGTGTGATGTTGACCATATGTGCATGAGAGAGGGTAGAGCGGCTTGGCACCTGGGCTTGATATAGGCAGCATGTCCATGGCTGTGGTCTGTGCCTTTCCCTCACGCCATCTTTGAATTTGTGAAAGAGATTTACATTTTTCATCTGATCCAAGATTTTACGGAAGAGAGATTTTTAACAGAGGTTCCAGTGGGTTTTTTTTAGAGGTATTTTAAAAGGTATTGTGATTTTTTTTTTTTTTTTTAATGACTTGTGAGTTGATTTTAAATGTGGTGACAGCCCTGATGTGGCCCTTTGCGGTCGGCTGGGTTATAAGCAACATTTACCTTACCTTACCTTGCAGAGATATCCCATGAAGAACAACAGGATGAAAGTTTGCAGACTGGAAGAAAGATAGCACATATATAAATACTGCATCTGTCATGGCTGTAGGATAGGGCGGGAAGGGTGGGAGTGGGGGTGGAAATGACTCTCACTGTTCTGTCATGGCTGTAGGATGGGGCAGGAAGGGGGGGGGGGGGGGGGGGTGGAAATGACTCTCTCTGTTCTGCCTGGCTGTAGCAGAGGATTAAAGTGGGAAGGAGGGGGAGTGCAGAATAGCTCAGCTGGTAGAGCACTGGCTTCATGATCCAAGTGATCCTGGGGTTGTAGGTTTGAATCTCCACCGATCCGTTTCGATACAGGAACATTTTCCTCAGAGGTAACATGGGTTTGCTCCATTTCCTGACAAAATCCTTCAAACGAGGCCATAACCAAGGTACTGTATCCATGAAAGCATGCATTGCCAACATTTTTAAAAGGCAGTTTAACCGTCAACATGGATGACATGTGTACACATAGCATGCAGCCTCTGTCAAAAAAGAAAAAAAATGTATCAAAAGAATGGGTAAATAAGAAAGTGAGTGACTGATATTTGACTGAAAATCTTGGGGCATGACTGAATATATAGCGCCAGCAGGCAGCTCTTCAGTGTGCCTACCCAGGTAGGCAGCCCGTTCAGTAAACAATAGAGTGGAACGCAAAGCACTTTGACCATGGTCTAAAATGGAGGACAGATGCTGTTTGTGTACTGGCCAATGTAATGATAAAGTTCTGATGGTCTGAACCCTGTGCAGGCCGTAGCGAAATGCATGCAGTCAGTAACCAGCTTTAATCAGAATCCTTATCTTCATCCTGTGCTTTGTAATGAACTTACGCTGCAGACACCACATTTTGAAAAAAAAAACAGACTGTAATTGCTCTGAAAGTAATTGCTCTGAAAAAGTGAATTAAAAAGTCAGAGGGCCAGGGACGTAAAGAGGCATAATGGTCAAAGTGAATGAAAAAGTCAGAGGGCCAGAGAGGTAAAGAGGTATAATGGACAAAGTGAATTAAAAAAGTCAGAGGGCCAGAGAGGTAAAGAGGTATAATGGTCAAAGTGAATTAAAAAGTCAGAGGGCCAGGGAGGTAAAGAGGTATAATGGACAAAGTGAATTAAAAAGTCAGAGGGCCAGAGAGGGTAAAGAGGCAGTACTGACAAAGCATGCTTGAAGTATCATTAAAAAAAAAAAAAAATCAGATTCTGTGGCCCTTCATGTCCTGCTGTCATAGTGACCTCAGTTTTGATGTCTTCTCCACGTTTATGGCTGTTGGTCCCCGTCAGGGCCGCCAGTATCGGCAAGTTCATGGAGGGCTGTCCTTGGATGGACATAGAGTGGCGCTTTCTGGAGGGAGAGCTCACCCTCACTGACTCCGCAACTAAGCAATTATTGTGGTCAGTATGGGGCTTAGTAAGTGATGTCCCTGCGTATGTTAGATCAGGACAGGCGCCACTGAACACCAGCTGAAGTGACTCGGCAGCACTGCAGTGTCTCCTCTGGGTGGGCGGCCTCATGACAGCTGAACACTGACTGCTCCCTGTGGATTGCCAGTGCCGGGCTGTGGCTGTGGACAGGGGGAATGAAATGAGTGGCGTGGTGCAATGCCACTGAGGTGGCACAGAAGACGAGATAGCAAAAAAAAAAAGAAAAAAAAAAAAAGAAAAAAAAAGAGAAGCAAGCTTGGAGGAGGTGGTACCTCGGTATGCAAAAGGCAAAGAAAAAAACAGTATGACAAAAGTGAAGAAGGGAATAGAGTGGGGCGACACTGAAGAGGGGTGGAGATCGTTTTACCTGCCTGCCATCCACACCTGTGCCTGCCCTGTGTATACCTGTATCACTGTGTCCCGGTGGATAAGGATGGAACGATGGTTACCTGTGGAGGGAGGAATTTATCCGTCTGAACCAAACAAGAGATCCTCACTAGTCCATCAGGGAGAAAGTAGTAAAACTGAAAACAGGATTTTGAGTGGAGGTTGTGTGTGTGTGTGTGTGTGTGTGTGTGTGTGTGTGTGTGTGTGTGTGTGTGTGTGTGTGATCGTGTGTGTGTGTGTGTGTGCACTTACATGCATACTGATGTGTGTGTTCTTTGTCATCCATGAAGTGCAGTGAATATTTTGCCAATCAAAATGATGTGTGATGAATTCGTGAAGATAGAGCCTGAATTAATGCTCAAAATTATGATCATGTTTATCAGTGAGTTGCAAACGTTTAGAAAGTTTTTTTTTTTTCAGCAGAGTATAACTTATACTCACATACGCACACACACACACACACACACACACACACACACACACACACACACACACACACACCCACACCTGTTGATCTTGAGCACTCACACACACACACACACACACACACACACACACACACACACACACACACACACACACACACACACACACACCTGTTGATCTTGAGAGCACACACACACACACACACACACACATGCACACACACATGCACACACACAAGTATACACTCACACACACACACACACACACACACACACACACACACACACACACACACACACACACACACACACCTGTTGATCTTGAACACACACACACACACACAAATATACACTCACACTCGCGCGCACACACACACACACACACACACACACACACACACACACACACACACACACACACACAAGTATACACACACACACACACACACACACACACACACACAAGTATACACACACACACACACACACACACACACACACACACACACTCCCCTGTTGACCTTGAACACACACACACACACACACACACACACACACACACACACACACACACACACACACACCTGTACACACACCTGTTGATCTTCAGCTAAAGACATTGAATGACTCAGATCAGCCCATGGTGATTGTGTGGGCGAAGGACAGGAGAGGATGGTGGGTGGGCCCAGGGGGGAGGATGGTGAGAAAGAAGGGAGATGATGAAAAAGGAACATCAAAAGTTGTAATTAATTGGATTCTGATCTCCTGAAGTTTTTTTTTTTCCCCTTTGAATGTTGCAGCAAAGTTGACCCTTTATATACACTGCGCAAAGAGAAAGGGAAGGGTTTTTTTTGCTTGAATATAGTTCAAGTTTGTAAAATAATCAGAGGAAATAAGTTGCAGTGCTAATGATTTGTGATCCTTTAATTGGCTTCAGGCTTTGGACTTTGATGGTGTATATACACATAATTGCATTTGAAAAGTTGCCAAGTGAGGTGACTGCATGTAGAAATCTTAACAAATTTGAAAAATTATTTATAAGGCTGTGCTGAAAAATGCAGACAAACAAAACACCCATCTTGCGCTGAATTGATGAAGATAAGTGATTGCTCGATCATTGTCGTTGTCCTGAGTGTTGTGTATTTTGCCCGAAGAAGACTTAGGAGGTTGAAATGCATTGTGTTTTGTCTTGTTTTTTGGCGGAGCCTGATAAATGATTTTTCAAATCTGGATTTGAAAAGCTTTGTATTTTGCCACAGAGCCTAAATTACAATCATTGGATAATACAAGTCAATGAAATAGTTGCATTTCTTTTTTTGAACAGTATGTAATAAATTTCTAATTTGGATTTTTTTTCTCTTTTTTTTTAACAACAGATGAAATCTTTATAATATATTATAATATATATTATAATATATAATATGATATATTATAATATATATATATTATTAATATATTATTTTCAGTGAATGTGATCTGTTCTCTGCCGTTTTCCATGCAGATGCAGATAACACCTGCAGGTGTGGGAGGAGCAGCAGGTAGAGGAGGAGGAGAAGGGTCATGGCATGATCTGTCTCACCAGGTGTGCGTTACCCTGGCTGACACCCTGCGCAGGTGGGGGCAGCCTCTCCAAGCCCTCAGGGCTGCGCGTCGGGCTGCGCAGGTCAAACCAGGTGCAGTGGAGTTGAGTGTGTGTGTGTGGCCCTATTCTCCCCTCCCTCCCTGAATGAGTCACTGTACGTCTCTGTGCACCAATGTCATGTTGAAGGTCGATCCTTGGTCTCCAATTTGTGCAGCCTGAGATCAACACAGTGCATTTTACTGGATAGGAGGATTGCATGTGATACTGTTTTTGAATAGTAAGACCTGGCCCTGTTTTTTAAGAGATGACCTGGCCCTGTTTTTGAACAGTAAGACCTGGCCCTGTATTTGAACAGTAAGACCTGGCTCTGTTTTTGAATAGTGAGACCTGGCCCTGTTTTTGAATAGTAAGACCTGGCCCTGTTTTTTAATAATAAGACCTGGCTCTGTTTTTGAATAGTAAGACCTGGCCCTGTTTTTTAATAATAAGACCTGGCCCTGTTTTTGGACAGTTATACCTGGCCCTGTTTTTGAATAGTAAGACCTGGCCCTGTTTTTGAATAGTAAGACCTGGACCTGTTTTTGAAAAGTAAGACCTGGCCCTGCTTTTGAAAAGTAAGACCTGGTCCTGCTTTTTTGAATAGTAAGACCTGGCCCTGTTTTGAATAGTAAGACCTGGCCCTGTTTTTGAATAGTAAGACATGGCCCTGTTTTTGAATAGAAAGACATGGCCCTGTTTTGGAATAGTAAGACATGGCCCTGTTTTTGAATAGTAAGACCTGGCCCTGTTTTTGAACAGTAAGACCTGGCCCTGTTTTTGAATAGTAAGACCTGGCCCTATTTTTGAATAGTAAGACCTGGCCCTGTTTTTGAAGAGTAACACCTGGCCCTGTTTTTTGAAGAGTAAGACCTTGTCCCATGTTTGAAGAGTACGACCTTGTCCCATTTTTGAACAGTACGACCTTGTCCCATTTTTGAACAGTAACATCTGGCCCTGTTTTTGAATCATAAGACCTGGCCCTTCAGCAGGTACCCAGGCCCCAAGACATTGTACACCTCTGCCTTCATAGAATTTCCTTTTTTTTGGTGTTGGCATAGTGCTGGTACCCCCTGTAGACTTAGGGTTGTGTATGTCGTCAGTGATGATGGTGGAGAGAACAAACTCACCACTGCAGGTGTCTGTAACTCTCGATCCTGGTTGATGCTGAATGTATTATGGAAAGGAAACGCCGAGTGAGGCTCTCTTGTTCTAGAAGGAAAACCCCACAGTATCTTCTTCATGATCCTCATCGTTTTTTTTTTTTTAAAGGTAGGGCCTTCATCCTCCTCTTTTTTCCCACTTTTTTTTTCTTTTTTTTTTTTTTCAACAAGTAGCCACAACTGTCACGCACCATGCAAGTCTGTATGATTTATTACTAATGGACATTCTCAGGTGGACTTTGAGTGTTCTCACGTTTGAAATAAAGCGTTAGGGTTTGTTTGTGTTTTGTTGTTTGGTGTTAGTGACACATTTGCTCTGTGTCTGCGAAAAAAAGAGAGCGGAAGGAGTCTTCTTCATCCTCATTGATCATATTAAAGACAAGGTGTCTCAGATTCTGTGGTCCTTCACGCCCTGCTCTCCAGTGAGCTCAGTGATGATCTCCCTTCCTCAACCATGCCTGTGGTCGGTTCATGTCAGAGTTGTCAGTGTCTGCCCAGCACTTGCCATGGGATGGATATGGTGGTGATGTTCTTCACGTGAGCTTCATAACGACACAGTTGTTGTTTTGTCGATGATGGTCTGCTTGTACAGGCACCACTGAACACCTCCAGGATGACTCCGCAGCAATGCAGGGTCTCCTCCAGTAGGTCGCCTCATGAGAGCCGGACATGAACAGCTCACTGTGGACTTAGGGTGTTGTATATCGTCAGTGCTGATGGTGGAGACTGTGGAACCGCAGTAGTGTTGACTTGGGCATGGCTGGGTAAAAGGAATCCAGAGAGGCACAATGCCACTGAGAGAAGGCATGAATGATGAGACAGAGAGAAAAGAAAGGGGGAACAAATCCTCACTGATGTGTGGGTGACATACCACAGCTTGGGTCAGCTGGGAGGGGCATGGTGACTCGTTTCTCGGTGGTAGGTTATAATGGGCTACATATCTCAGCCTGGGTCAGACCAAGTGACAGGTGCTTTGACACCTGGCCTCAAGACTGTGTTGTACCTGGCCCCAGTTTCTGCATGATATATCTAGCCCGTTGTGCTACACCTGACAGCAGCTTCTGTGTGAGACCTGGCAGCCAGAGGCTGTGTTGTACCTGGCCCTGGTTTCTGTGTGATACCTGGTCTCAGAGGCTGTGGTATACTTGACCCCAGTCTCTGTGTTACACCTGGTCCCATTTGTTACAAACCTGACTGCGAGTGCTTTGTTACACCTGGTCCTGTTTACTGTGTACATTACAGCAGTTGCTATTTTATACCTGGTCCCATTTGCTATAAACGTGATTGTTGTTGCTATGTCATATCTGGCCCCAGTTTCTGTTACACCTGGCCCCAGTTGCTATGTTATACCTGGCCCCTGTTTCTGTGTTATACCTGGCCCCAGTTTCTGTGTTATACCTGGCCCCAGTTTCTGTGTTATACCTGGTCCCATTTTGCTATAAATCTGATGGCAGTCACCGTGTTATATCTGGCCCCACTTGGTATAACCTGACTGCAGCTGCAAGTTATACCTGGCCCCCTTGCAGTTTTGTAATTGGCTCCATGTGCTTTATTGTATCTGGCCAGAGCTGTTACAGTATTCCTGGCCTCAGTCACTACGCTGTACCTCATCCTGGTTTCTGTATTATACCTGGCCCCAGTTGCTATGCTGTACCTCATCCTGGTTTCTGTATTATACCTGGCCCCAGTTGCTATGCTCTACCTTATCCTGGTTTCTGTATTATACCTGGCCCCAGTCGCTATGCTCTACCTTATCCTGGTTTCTGTATTATACCTGGCCCCAGTTGCTATGCTCTACCTTATCCTGGTTTCTGTATTATACCTGGCCCCAGTTGCTATGCTCTACCTCATCCTGGTTTCTGTATTATACCTGGCCCCATTGCTATGCTCTACCTTATCCTGGTTTCTGTATTATACCTGGCCCCAGTTGCTATGCTCTACCTTATCCTGGTTTCTGTATTATACCTGGCCCCAGTTGCTATGCTCTACCTTATCCTGGTTTCTGTATTATACCTGGCCCCAGTTGCTATGCTCTACCTCATCCTGGTTTCTGTATTATACCTGGCCCCAGTTGCTATGCTCTACCTTATCCTGGTTTCTGTATTATACCTGGCCCCAGTTGCTATGCTCTACCTCATCCCTGTTTCTGTATTATACCTGGCCCCAGTTGCTATGCTCTACCTTATCCTGGTTTCTGTATTATACCTGGCCCCAGTTGCTATGCTCTACCTTATCCTGGTTTCTGTATTATACCTGGCCCCAGTTGCTATGCTCTACCTTATCCTGGTTTCTGTATTATACCTGGCCCCAGTTGCTATGCTCTACCTCATCCTGGTTTCTGTATTATACCTGGCCCCAGTCGTTATGCTCTACCTCATCCTGGTTTCTGTATTATACCTGGCCCCAGTTGCTATGCTGTACCTTATCCTGGTTTCTGTATTATACCTGGCCCCAGTTGCTATGCTCTACCTCATCCTGGTTTCTGTATTATACCTGGCCCCAGTTGCTATGCTGCACCTTATCCTGGTTTCTGTATTATACCTGGCCCCAGTTGCTATGCTCTACCTTATCCTGGTTTCTGTATTATACCTGGCCCCAGTTGCTATGCTCTACCTTATCCTGGTTTCTGTATTATACCTGGCCCCAGTTGCTGCTGTACCTTATCCTGGTTTCTGTATTATACCTGGCCCCAGTTGCTATGCTCTACCTTATCCTGGTTTCTGTATTATACCTGGCCCCAGTTGCTATGCTGCACCTTATCCTGGTTTCTGTATTATACCTGGCCCAAGTCGCTGTGCTCTACCTTATCCTGGTTTCTGTATTATACCTGGCCCCAGTTGCTATGCTCTACCTTATCCTGGTTTCTGTATTATACCTGGCCCCAGTTGCTATGCTCTACCTTATCCTGGTTTCTGTATTATACCTGGCCCCAGTTGCTATGCTCTACCTTATCCTGGTTTCTGTATTATACCTGGCCCCAGTTGCTATGCTCTACCTCATCCTGGTTTCTGTATTATACCTGGCCCCAGTTGCTATGCTGTACCTCATCCTGGTTTCTGTATTATACCTGGCCCCAGTCGCTATGCTCTACCTTATCCTGGTTTCTGTATTATACCTGGCCTCAGTTGCCAAATGATACCTGGTCCTATTGCAGTGCTATACCTGACCCCCGGTTGGCTGTTTTACCTGGCTCCAGGTGCATACCTTGACCTGGTTACCTGTCTGTCCAAACATGATGGGATGGCTGGATTTGTGGGGTAGGCTTCAGGGGAAAAAAGGGTGGCGGTAACAGATTAGACAACGTTTCTATGCATGCTCACACTTCTGCCAACACATCTCTTTCAACAAGAGGGTGGGACACTTGCTACCTGCTAACCTTTAACCTTGAACCGGAAGAGGGGAGGAACAGAGGAAGAGAGGGATGAAAAGACAGACAGACATAGTCAATGTACATTTTAAATTAAAAGAAAAAGAATTTTTAAGTACTGTATCCGCCAAACACGAGCAAACGAACCACAAGACAAAACACGACACATTTCGACCTCTTAGGTCTTCTTCAGGCAAGATAGACGACACTAAGGACAATGAAAATGATCAAATTCGGCGCAAGATGGGCGTTCAACGAAAAAGAATGATGAGCAATCACTTTTGATTTGTTTTCTCCCATGTTTGGCGGATACAGAACTTTAAAACTTTTTTTTAAAGATTTGTTTAGCTTTCCACCTGCAGTAAGTTTTGAAGTTTGTGAGGGGGGGGGGGGGGGGGGGGGGGGGGGGGGGGGGGAAGTGTGTGTGTCCCCAGCTCCTGTGTGACAGGAGGAGGATATAATTATAGGTTGTGTTACCACAAAGAGAACAAGACTCAAGCTTCCTTGTCCTGTGGCTTTGTGTGTTGTGATGACGCAGACGATGAAGTGAGCCAGTACTACTACCTCATCAGCACACACTGGGGAGGTGGGGCGAAGGAGGGAGGGGTACCAGATGTGGCTGCGCCTGCGTGGTCTGCCGCACAACACCGGCACTGTCCTCCTCCAGTCGGCTCTGCAGGACCTGCAGACCAAGATCAGGTAACAAACTGAAGTTGGGGGGAGGTCAGGGGATGGTGGTGGTGGTGTGTGTGTGTGTGTGTGTGTGTGTGTGTGTGTGTGTGTGTGTGTGTGTGTGTGTGTGTGCGTGCGTATGTGCATGCTTGCAAGAGAAAGAGAGAGAGCAAGAGATGGTAACAGATTGGTTGTTGGAGCTTCTTTGATCAAGAAGCAAAAGTTGAGTAATTCACTATTCGACAGCCTGTAAATACATTTATGTATCTCACTGACCTCATCATGTTAAAGAATGGAACTTCCATTCAGTTTTTTGTTTCAGTTTGTTTGCTTGCTTGTTTGGCTTTTTTTTTTTTTTTTTTTGGTTGGGGGGGGGGGGGGGGTCAAACTTCTGTGCTATACCAATGGCACCACCTCCTCACTGCTCACCCCCCCTCACCATGCACTGCCTCACTAAGGTTTGTCCCATTTACAGTCCTGGCACCGGCAATCCACAGAAAAAGTCCGTGTCATGTCATTATGAGGCAGCCCACCCAGAAGAGTCTGTGCACTGCTGCCAAGTTACTCCTGTGGTGTTCATTTAGTGCTTGTTCCAATCCAAGATATGCAGGACACCACCCACTGATGACAATGGCATCATTGTGTAGTCAGCCTGAGAGTGTCTCTCCCCTCCAGAGGATGCCATCACCCCCATCCATGAACTCTGGTGCTGGCATCCTCCACACAAATTTACCAAGGGCATAGCCACCACGCCCATCCATGAACTCTGGTGCTGGCATCCTCCACACAAATTTACCAAGGGCATAGCCACCACGCCCCATCCATGAATTCTGGTGCTGGCATCGTCCACACAAATTTACCAAGGGCATAGTCACCACGCCCATCCATGAACTCTCTGGTGCTGGCATCCTCCACACAAATTTACCAAGGGCATAGCCACCACGCCCATCCATGAACTCTGGTGCTGGCATCCTCCACACAAATTTACCAAGGGCATAGCCACCACACCCATCCATGAACTCTCTGGTGCTGGCATCCTCCACACAAATTTACCAAGGGCATAGCCACCACGCCCCATCCATGAACTCTGGTGCTGGCATCCTCCACACAAATTTACCAAGGGCATAGCCACCACACCCAACCATGAACTCTCTGGTGATGGCATCGTCCACACAATTTACCAAGGGCATAGCCACCACGCCCATCCATGAACTCTCTGGTGCTGGTATCCTCCACACAAATTTACCAAGGGCATAGCCACCACGCCCATCCATGAACTCTCTGGTGCTGGCATCCTCCACACAAATTTACCAAGGGCATAGCCACCACGCCCATCCATGAACTCTCTGACACAGGCATCCTCAACACAAATAAATTACCCAAGGGCACAGCCGTGGAGGGAAAATCAAAACCGAGGTCACCATGGGAGCAAGGCATGAAGGGCCAAAGAATTTGAGCTGCTTTTATGAGGATGAGGATGGTTGGAGACTGCATAGCAGGTCTGTGCTCTACAGTGACTTTCCTAATACATCTTGGTGTCAACCAGGCATGAGAGTTATAGGCACTTGCAGTGTTGGTCAGGACATTTGAGCAACACTCTCATAAATGCGTTTGTAAAGTGGATGAAACTCAATGAAACTCGAATGTTTGGTTCTGGTCTTCCCAACTGCGTCAGTAGAAACTCCGCTTTAGCTGAAAGATCCCACAAGTATTAATGGCTGTGATTGGAATTGAACCCATGACTCCCAAGCCAGGAATCCAGGATACTAAGCACTGCGCCATGGCAGCTGCTTCCCCTTTTCCAACGTTGGTTGCAGTGGGCGTGTCAGTATTTGGTTGCTGATGTGAGGATCAGTTTGCTTTTTTTACCCTGGGCTGTTAGTCCTTGCTGGCCTAATTGTTGGATTGAATCAGTATTTAGTTTGTGTTGTGCTTGTTTTTCCTGTGAACTTTTGAGTTCCTGGTCATGCTGTTAGGTCCTCTGTTGAAATGTCATTTGAGGGCGAGCATGTGTACGTTGAGGAACTCGGCAGTCTCATGTATGCACACACGCACACACACACACACACACACACACATGCACTCACACACACACACATATACAAACATACACACGCACACACACACACACACACACACACACACACACACTCACTCACACACACACATACACAAACATACACACACACACACACACATATGCATGCATGCACGTGTGGGTGCACACCAACATGCACACGCATTCTCGCTGTCTGTCTCTCTGTTATTACAACATAACACAGACCATCTATGTGTCTGTCACTGTATCTCTTTCCCTCTTTCTATTTCTGCGTCTTTCTTCCTCTTTCTCTTTTCATGTTTCTTCTCCATCTCCCTTGTCTCTCTCTCTCTCTCTCTTCTCTTTTGTTACATTTCTTCTGTATCTCCCTTTTCTCCCTCTCTCTCTCTCAAACACACACACACACGCACGCACGCATGCACGCACGCATGCAGGCAGGCACTCCGCACGCATGCATGCACTGCTTATGCCTGTGTCTTTCATCCCCTGTCACTCATTCTGTATTTTCTTTTCTCTCCCCTCTCTCTCTCTCTCTCTCACACACACACACACATGCACATACACACACACACACACACACACACACATGCACGTACGTACGCACACGTGCATGCATAAATGCGCGCACATGTGCACATGCTTGCACACACTAACTCATATACACCATGGAAAGGGGAGAATATTCCGTAGAGTTTTGTGTGTTTCAGCACCATGGAATCAGACAGAAAAGACAGACGTCTGGGTGTTGTGACGGACAGACAGAAAGTGGAACTGGATCTTGCCTGCTTAAAGACTCTTGCTGAATCAAGATTAAAGAAATGATGGTGGTTGCAATTCTGTATTTTACAGTAATAAAAGTATTGGCTTATGTTTATTTTTACAGAGGTAGAAGTATTGGCTGAAGCTAGATGTTTTTGTCTTGCGTTTATTTTTACAGAGGTAAAGTATTGGCTTAAAGCTAGGCATTTTTCGTACCTGCCATTAGTATTCAACCACAATAGTGCGTAGTGCTTCAACCTGTGCATTGAAATGTCATGCAAATAGATCAAGTGTTTGCTGTTACACGAGTACTTGTGTATAACACACATACACACACACACACACACACATTGGTCCACAGCTCAGCACAAAATCTAATGGATGTTTCATTTTTGGCCTTATTTCACCCTTGAACTGGGTTTTGGGTGGAATAGAGTGTGTACATTTTGGGTATACTTGCAGACAGACTGTCAAGACAGACAAACCACCAGACCTACACCAAAATTTAACGGGTCTGTCCATGGGGTCAGTTCTGTCTTTTTTTCTTTAGGTAAAATGTATGCAGTTGTTTTTGCATAATGGTTCAGGCAGACAGCCATATCCATAACTGACTGATGAGGGTGAAACATCTCCTCCTTCGCAGAGGTCATGAAGAAAAAACTTGACCTGTGAGAGAAAAACAGAGCTGGAATGCTACCTCATACTTGTCATTATTTCTATTTCATTGCATTGATTTGATGTTTAAACATTCTGGAACATCAAGAGAAAAACAGGTGAGAGAGAGAGTGTGTGTTTTTGTGTGTGTGGGCACATGTGCATGTGCATGTTAGTGTATGTGTGCATGCATTCATTTATGTCTGAGAATGTTTCTGTATATATCACTTTTTGCTGATAAATGTATGTGTAAATCAGAATATTTGTAGACAGACTTTCCTGTGCAAATGATGGATACTTTCAGATGAGTAACCTTGAATTGTGTAACACAGAATTGTGTCTATCCGAGGGTGTGTGTGCAAGTGTTTGTGACTGTATGCATGTGTGAAGGTGCTTGTGAGAGAAAGAATGTAGTGTATCAAATCCATGTGTAGGAAAACTTGCTGCTCCAAGAACTATTTGTATTTATGTTTGTACGTAATCTTTTTAACTCTAAATGAAAATGTAGTGTTCAGGTGCAATTTCACACTTTCAACCTTGAGAAATGACTGGTAATTAAAAAAAAAAAAGAAAAAGAAAAATGTGTTCAAGTCTGTGGTGTGTATATGGGTTTACCTGCCTATCTACGAATGAGTACAAACTGTTTAGCAAAATGGAGTAGTGTATCAGCTTACCTACCAACAACAGATTTAACAGACTATCTTCAAAGTGAGGCAAATGAAGTGTTTGGGCAGAACACTATTTTGATGACTCTCGCTCATTTGCTCACGGGATTTGAAATCCAACCTCAGACTGTCCACAGTGTCTCCTGGCTGATACGGGTGTGTGTTGACACAAACCTAACCATCTTGAAACAAGGACACCCTCCTCATCCTGATGGGGCGACATCTCAGTAGGAGATAGCAGACGTTGTGTCTGCTGTGTGTTGATAGTAGGTCTTTGCCGCACCCGTTTAATCACCTCGAAAAAAAAAAGCGGTCTTATTCAGTGGTACTCAGTGAGAAACTCTGTGTGGTTGGAGTGATGGTGATAGAATGGGGAGAAAAACTATCGTCAGTGATTGGAACATGATGGACCAGTAGAAGGAGTGGTCATGTAGGTGAGATGATGAACCACTGCAGACAGTAGTAGTAGTGAGAAAAGAGTGGAAGCACCACACAGTGCCTTTGTTTTGCTGATTGGAATGTTCTCTTGTGCCTAAAACGATCAGAATTATGAGATACCCTGGGGGGGGGGGGGTCTTTTTTTTTTTTTTTTTTTTTTTTTGTACATGGGAGCATTTAGAAATGCCTGAAGCCTTACTTCAGACCAAAGTCTGCCTCAAGGAAATAATGTTCGAGAATGAACTGCCCAGTTATTAACATGGATGTTGCATCATGTTTCTTATGTGCCCCATGTTTGTCTTCTCAGTTGAAGGTGTTTGATCTGCCAATATATATATATATATATATGTTTTTTTTTTTTTTTTTTTTTAAACCAACACACATGCACACAACCTTTTTTCTTTTTGTTTCTTTTTTCAAAGTAAGTTTGGGCAAGCGGGGGTGGGGTGAGAGGGAGACTAAAGAGGAGAGTTGCTGCTGCGTCCGGCATGTGAAGGTAGCGTTGAGAAAAATGGAGCAGGGTGTATGTATGTGGGTGTGGGTGGTTCCAGGC
>JADBJO010002140.1:170000-182500 GCA_016801955.1 Conus betulinus | reverse complement strand
CGCAGACACATACGCACAAACACACAGAGCTGAATGAAGAAAGACTGAGGTGAACAGAGCTGCAGTTCTACTTACAACACCGTGCTCTCACACGAAGAGAGAGAGAGAGAGAGAGAGAGAGAGAGAGAGAGAGAGAGAGAGAGAGAGTTAAAATCTTTATTAAAATAAAGGTCTCAGCCCCTTATTGAAGGGGCATGTTGACATAATGTAAGCAAGAGAAAAGAATCCAGTGACACAGACAAATCAAACAATCAATTCACAAAATAAGATTTTTCATTGTATACATTCAAAGCTGACATTCTACAAAGTCACAATTTTCAGCCTATCAAGCGCCATTTAAATGTGCATTGCTGATTTTTCTTTTCATTGTAGTCTGAGAGCTTTGCCAGAGAGAGAGAGAGAGAGAGGTCAATCATGACTTAACTGTAAGTGTAAAGCAACAGGTCGCTTTGTAACCTCAATGCGATTTAGATCATAACAACTCAAATGCGCAGTCTGCATGAAAACAATATTACAATTATCGGGAGCTTACTGAATCGATTAATTATGTAATACTATTAATTTTTCGTGCGTAATCCAGCAAACATTTAGGCCTAACAATTGTCATATTTTTGGAGCGTTAAGCAAGAAAAAAATCTGTTCGTTACATTTGTGGCATTTTGCGAGTGTACCAAAGTTTTGGGTATGGAAGCAAGACGCCAAATGTTGGAGAGAAATGGCCGTACATTGGAATGCTATGGAAGATGGAGCGCAAAGAGATATGAACGATGTGACCCGTCAATAGCAACAGGTTTTAAGACTGAATATTTGATCTGTTTCAGTAGTTAGACCTGTAGATTGTTCAAACCGGAAGACAGCAGCAATCTCCAAACATAACGTAACAATTTTCATATCGTTCGCACACGTCCGATGATTTAAAAAAAAGAAAAGAAGAAGAAGAAAAGAAGAGAAGTAACGATTGTTTCATTTCTAGTCCCAAAAAGCTCTATTGTGTGTTATGATGATGATGATGATGATGATGATGATGATGATCATCATCATCATCATCATCATTATTATTATTATTATTATGGTTTATCATTATTATTATTATTACTACTGTTATTATTATTATTGTTATTATCTAGAGTATGTATACTACACCGACCCTCCTCAAGACCGAGAGTTCTAAGCTGTTTCCAGTCCACACTCTCTTTTACACAGCGGGCTGCCTACCTGGGTAGAGCCGACTGAAGAGCTGCCTGCTGGCCCTTCATTCAGCGGTTTCCTGTATCATTCAGTCTGTCAGCCAATTAGTTTTTCATTTATTTGTTCGTTCCATTGGAACATGTGTATGTGTCTACGTGTCAGCCAAAATGGCCTTCTCTTCCGAAAGCTAGTGGCAGGATTTTGCCTGTGTGCAAAATGTTATTCGTGTATTCGCACACGGAACCTCTGTTTCTACTCTCATTGAAAAGATTTTTCAGGAAATAAAAAGCAGAACCAATAGAAAGTCCGACGGGAGAACACCCCTATTCCAAAACGCGCCAGCGGAAATTCAAACCCGCAACCTGGAGATTGCTACATTGTTACATTTCGCGACGTATCACAGCTTTCCTCACATCCGTTTTGAATACCCAAAACACTTTGAAACTCAGGGGCAGAGTGAACTTTGGAAACACCACTCAAGGCTCCCTTCAAGTGGTTCAGTGAAATGACGTCGATCAAGAAAACACTGTTTATCTGCAAAGGGGGGGGGGGGGGGGGGGGGGGGGGGGGGGGGGGTTGAGGTGGGGGTGAGGGGGGTTCTCAACATGACGTAAACAGTCACTCCTGCTCAAGTCAAAATGTCATGTCATGAACTGAAGATGAAATAGACGCTAGCGACCTGAATGGTGTCAAAGTCCGTTCAGATGTTGTCAGACCGCTCTTGTTCAATGTGGAGAATGTAGGGGTTTACCTAATGTTGATATGAAGCAAGCAAAATGCTTATAATGTCAACGATCGGCAAATGGCCTAATGTCAGTGCTATGCAATTTTAAGCCGTAAGTGTCACACACACGCGCGCGCATGCACACACACACACACACACACACACACACACACACACACACACACACATATACACACACACACACACACATACGCACCCGCGTATAGTTGTATACATATTGTGTGTGCGTTTTCGTGTCATTGCGTGATTACGCGCGCGCGTATGTGTATTCGCATGTATGTGCGTGCGCGCGCGTACGTGTTTGTTTATTTTTTTGTGTGTGTGTGTGTGTGTGTGTGTGTGTGTGTGTGTGTGTGTGTGCGCGCGCGCGCGCGCGCGTATGCGTGTGTGTACTAATAATAATGAATACTTATATAGCGCCTATTCTCGGCTAGAGACCAAGCTCTAAGCGCTTTACAATCCACACTCTTTTACACAACGGGCTGCCTACCTGGGTAGTGCCGACTGAAGAACTGCAAGCTGGCGCTTCATTCAGTCGTTTCCCCGTGACATCCAGTCAGTATCGTTCAATATCGTTCACTCATTTTCCTTACTTTCCTTCATTCTTTCCATTTTTCTCACGCAGGGTGCATGCTATGTGTAACGTGTCATCCATACCAACAGCCAAACTGGCCTTCTCTTCCGAAAGTTGGTGATGGGATTTTACGTGTGTGCAAGATGTTATGCGTGCGTTCACACACGGAACCTCGGTTTATAGTCTCATTCGAAGGACTGTATGGGAAATGGAGTCAGAACCAATGTTAACTCCGAGGGAAAAATCACCCTGTACCGAACGGCCCGGCGGAGATTTCGAACCCGCAACCCCAGGATCACCAAGATCACGAGTCCGGTGCTCTACCAACTGAGCTATTCCGGCTCTCCTCTCTCTCTCTCTCTCTCTCTCTCTCTCTCTCTGTGTGTGTGTGTGTCCTGTGTGTGTGTGTGTGTGTGTGTGTGTGTGTGTGTGTGTGTGTGCGTGTGTGTGTGTGTGTGTGTGGTGTGTTGTGTGTGTGTGTGTGTGTGTGTGTGTGAGAGAGAGAGAGAGAGAGAGAGAGAGAGAGAGAGAGAGAGAGACAGACAGACAGACAGACAGACAGACACAGACAGACAGAACGAGACAGACAGACCGACCGAGAAAGATCCGCCCCCCCCCCCCCCCAACCCCCTACACATGTATGACAGTGAGGACAGTGTGCGCCCAACCATCCTTTGTTGTGCATTTATCACTTCCTTCAACCCATCGCGACAGTCACTGTTCTCCCTTCGTCTGAACTCCTCCCTCAGTGACTCACCTGCCGACTGTTCCATACCACGCCTCTGTGTGTGTGTGTGTTGTGTGTGTGTGTGGTGTGTGTGTTGTGCGTGTGTGTGTGTGTGTGTGTATGTGAGTGAGTGTGTAAACCCCCCCCCCAAATATGAGGTTTTTTCAAACGTTTCCTGTAAACCCCTTTAGCCTTCGTGCAGATTCAGGCCTGTTCTTAGAACCAAGCTATATCTCAAACAATGTTCTAGATAGATTTTCTAAACAGTTCATTAAAAAAAAAAAAAATCAAAATCAATGAGTGTTTTCACGAGGATTTCCGATACAAATGAATGTTTTTAAGAGATTCGTGGAGAGATTCAGGAAAAGCCTTAAAAAAAAAGTATATCTCAAACTGGTCATTTTCTTAAACATCATTAAAAAAAAAAAAATCATAACAATGTCATGGATTTTTTTCCGATACAACATAATGTTTAAGAGATTTTAGGAAGATATTCCCTTTCGGTAAAACTGGTCATTATAAATCCTAACTTAGTTCTTCAATAAAATGGCTTTTTCTGCGGAAACGGCATCACATAGATTTGGCATTTCTTTTCGGTGAATCGAATTATAAAGTTTCTTCAAAAATGTTCCGTACGCCCGCGGCCCCCGGTTCGTGCGTGCATGCCCGTTGGCCCGTACGTGCAGGCGCCGTGCGTATGTGTGTTTGTGTGTGTGTGTGTTGTGTGTGTGTGTGTGTGTGCGTGCTGTGTGTGCGTGTGTGCGTGTGCCGTGTCTTGTGTGGTGTTAGAAGAAGGGGTGACTGGGGGTTAGAGAGGGGAACACGGCGGGGGGATGAAACTTGTGAAGAATGTTTAGACGCAGGATTGGTCTTTACAAACGGTGTGTCACTGCGCCACATTACTCACCACTTGTACGTCCACTTGCAAATGTAGTTGTAGACGTTCATCCTTTGTAACGTCATTTGAAACACACCCAACAGGGGAAGGGGAAAGGGACATTGTTGTTGTTGTTTTTCTCTTCACTAGCGTGTCTGTTTTCTTCTGTCTGCCTGCCGTCTGTCCCTGTTCTGTTTGTCTGTCGATCTGCGCGAGCGCGCGCGCGTGTGTTGTGTACACGTATTGCGTGTCTCGCTCTCTGTCTGTTCTCTGATTGTTTGGTCTTGTCTACATATCTGTCCTGTCTGTCCTCCCTCTCGCTCTCCCCCACCGTCCTCTCTCACGAAGTCTCTCTCTCTTCACATCTCTCGTTCTCTCTCTCCTCTCTCTTCTCTCTCTGTCCTGTCCCCTCGAAGGCATTCTTTAGGTTTCTATTTTCGTTGTTTAACGAGACGGTTCATTAAAAAAAAAAAAAATCTTAAATGCATTACATATGAGGGATGTCTATGAGGCGATGGGGCTCTTCGCCATCTTCCATGTCTCTCTCCTCTCTCTCTCGTCTCCCTCTGGCTGTCTGGATGGGGTGCGGGTGGCGTAGGGGGTGCTCTCTCGGTCTCTCTCTCTTTTGTGTTGTGCCGTGGTGCGCGCGCGTGTGTGGTGTGTGTGTGTGTGCGTGCGCGCGTGTGTGCGTGCGCGCGCGCGGGGGGTGGGTGGTGCGTGCGCGCGTTTGTGTGTGTGTGTGTGTTGTGGAACTTCCTTCGTAGCACTCTGTTTTTTTTCTATTTTATTTCGAACGTGTTCTTTTTTGTTTCCATCTTAGTTTATTTACGTAGGACGGCAATAAGTGACTCTCTCTCTCTCCGGCGTCCTCTCCTACACCCGTCCGTCCCGGCTCTCTCTCTCTTCTCTCTCTCTCCTTCTCTCTCCTCAGCTCCTCTCTGCTCTTCGTCTTCTTTCTCTCTCTCCCTTCCCCTTTGCTCTCTCCCTCCCTCCCTCCTCCTCCCCCCCTCTCTCCCGGTCCTTCTCTCTCTCTCGCTCTCTCTCACTCGTCCCTCCCCATCCCCTTCTGCCCCCCTCTTCTGCCCTTTCCTCTTAAAACTCCCTCCTCCCCCCCTCCCCACCTCGCTCTCTCTCCTCCTCTCTCTCTCGAGCTCCCCCTTTTCTCTCCCTCGATCCTCTCCGACTTTCTTTCTCCCCCCTCCTCTCGCCTCTCCCTCGCCGCCCCATCCCCCTCTCCTCCTCTCTCTCTCTCTCCCCTCTCTCCCTCTCCTCCTCCTCTCTCTCCCTCCTCTCTACTCTTCCCCTCTTCCCTCCCCCCTCTCTCTCCCTCTCTACTCCTTCCTCTCGCTCCCTCCCCTCCCCCTCATCTCTCCCCTCCTCCCTCCCCCTCCGCCCCCCTCGCCTCCCCCCCCCCCTCGCTCTCTCGTCTCTGGCTACACGTGTACACGGACCTTGTGGCCAGACACGGTGCATATCCTGGGGCTGGTGTGCCTACTTTGGTATTTAGATGAGGGAGTGCCCGATAATGATGTCACAACTGCTGTCGCCAGCCGTCACTCCTGACTGAGTGCTTGTCTTCACGTCATTTTGATAAATGAAAAAAAAAAAAAGTGATGTGAGAGAGAGAGAGAGTGAGAGAGAGAGAGGGAGGGAGAGAGGAGAGAGAGAGAGAGAGGAAGAGGAGAGGGAGGAGAGAGAGAGGAGGAGAGAGAGAGAGGAGAGGGAGAGGAGAGAGAGAGAGAGAGAGAGTGTGTGTGTGAGGAGAGAGGAGAGAGGAGAGAGAAGAGAGAGGAGGAGAGAGAGAGAGAGAGAGAGAGAGAAGAGAGAGAGAGTGAGTGTGTGTGTGTGTTGTGTGTGTGTGTGTGGTGAGAGGAGAGAGAGAGAGAGAGAGAGAGAGAGAGGGTGTCAGGACGAGAGACGAGATGACTCTCTCTGGCCTATAAAGAGTCTTTTGAATCATCAGAAGAACCCCCACATCCATCCCTCAAACGCAAAAAAAAAAAAAAAAAAAAAAAAAAAAAAAAAAAAAAAATAAAGAAAGGGGTGGGGTGAGGGTGGGGGGTAGGGGGAAGCGGGGGCATATGCTTACTGAATTTGTAAAACCGAAGCAACTCTCTCTCTCTCTCTCTCTCTCTCTCTCTCTCTCTCTCTCTCTCTCTCTCTGCACGCGCACTCGGAACACACACACGCACGCATACAAACTCACACACACACACGCGCGCGCGCGCATTCACAGAGAGAGAGAGAGAGAGAGAGAGAGAGGAGAGAGAGAGAGAGAGAGAGAGAGAGAGAGAGAGAGAGAGAGCACTTTAACTCCGTCTTTTCACATATTCGTAATACATCGAGTCACGTTGGCAACACCTTGGCATCAAGTGGCCACTGAATACAAAAGACATTACCGCTGTCTGTCTGTGTCTGTCTTCTGTCTTTCTGTCTGTCTATCTGCCGATCTATCTATCTAGAAAACTTCAGTTGACAGGCAAATTAAACAGAATAATTGGGGAGGGAGAGAGAGAGAGGGGGGGGGGGGGGGGAGAGAGAGAGAGAGAGACAGAGACAGACAGACAGAGACATAGACAGACAGACAGACCCACAGAGAGAGAGAGGAGAGAGAGAGAGAGAGAGAGAGAGAGACAGACAGACAGACAGACAGACAGACAGACGGACAGACAGACGGACAGACAGACAGACGGACAGACAGACAGACAGAGAAAGAGGGAGGGAGGGGGATAGAGGGGGCTCACGTAAACGCAGCTTGCACGTGCGCTCGGGCGTAGAGTGTGGTTGTCCTCACTGTGAATCGTCTCCGTGTCCGACTCTTCTGCTGTTCCTTCTTTTGTTCACGGTAGGACTCGGCTGGAGGGAAAAAAAAAAAGGGAGGAGAGGAAAGCGGAGAAAGTACAGGGCTAAAAACCATAGAGAAGAAGAAGAAGGAAGAAAGAAGAAGAAGAAGAAGGGAGAAGAAGAAGAAAGAAGAAGAAGAAAGAAGAAGAAGAAAGAAGAAGAAGAGAAGAAGAAGGACAACAACAACAATAACAACGACAACAACAACAACAACAACAAGGAGACCAAACCCTGAGAAGGCACTAAAGAGAAAGGAGAGCATCAAATTGCAGATTCGTTTCAGTATCGCTTTCCCATGAGAAGCGAACCATCATAATTGCTCCCACGCACACACGACCCTCCCCCACCATCTAAGAAGAAGAAGAAGAAGAAGAAGGAGGAGGAGGAGGAGGAGGAGGAGGAGAACAAGAACAAGAACAAGAAGAACAAGAACAAGAAGGAACAAAAACAACAACAACAACAACAACAAACATCCCTTAAACACCTAAAACAAATCTGGACAGCACAAAAGCCAAGATGATAACGTCACGTGACATGACCATACTGATCGCAATTCCTTCTACCTACTGGCCGAAGCGTGAGGAGAGAGGGGGGTGGAAAAGAAAGCCTTGGAGGAGTAGAAATGCCAAGATTGTTTTTTTTTTTTTTTTTTTTTTTGCTTAAAACGCAGATCCTATCAGATAACGCTGCTGTGTTGAGGAGTAAAAATGGCAGATTGTGTGTGTGTGTGTGTGTGTGTGTGTGTGTGTGTGTGTGTGTGTGTGTGTGTGCGTGCGTGCGTGCGTGCGTGCGTGAGTGTGTGTGTGGTGTGTGTGTGTGTGTGTGTGTGTGTGTGTGTGTGTGTGTGTGTGTGTGTGTGTGTGTGTTGTTTTTGTTTTGTTTTTGCTGAAAACACAGATCCTATCAGATAACGCTGCTGTGTGGAGGAGTAGAAATGGCAGATTGTTTTCTTTTTTCTTTTTTTTTTTTTTTTTTGCTGAAAAAGACAGATCCTATCAGAGAACACACTGTGGCCAAAGGCTGACGGTCGCTGGTTTGCTTCACAGCAAGCCGATCTATTGAGGCTGGAGTTCTTACAGGTCACAACCAGCAGTTCTCGAGTTGCTCTGAATTCCCCCCACCCCCCCCACCCCCCACCCCCATGCTATGCTAACTATCTTTCGTGCAGCCACTCACTCACCCTTCAAACAGGATGCGTGGCAATACTGTGAATTACATTCACCTCTCTCTGTCTCCGTCTCTGTTTCTGTCTGTCTGTCTGTCTGTCTGTCTGTCTGTCTCTCTGTCTGTCTGTCTCTGTCTGTCTGTCTCTCTCGGACATACAAACACAAACACACATACACACGCATGCAAGCGTGCACGTACACAAACGCACCCCCCCCCCCCACACACACACACACACACACACCACGCGCACGCACGCACACGCACACACACACACATCATACGCAAACGCACATGAACTCACGCACCGCATACACTGGCTCAAACACATGGGCCCTGCCCACACACTCATACACACACACGTGTACATCCACCATACACATATACAATGACAATAATGGCACAAAAATATTAGGCAGATACTCAAGGTCTGACCAGCGCGTTGGTCTAATGCGTAGGTCAGACATCTGCCAAGTCGTTGCCACGAAACCCTCTCCTTCAATTATCTCATCTTGGCCATTCATTCATTTATCCATCAGTTTCAAATCATGCATAGCGTGGTCTCTGAACCGAGTGGTGTAGCGTATATGGGTTAGTCCACACATAGTGACACCTCCTTAATGAAACTGAAACTTCCTGGAGGAGATAATTGCATGTCCATGACTGGGAGGAAATGCATTCACTTGGAGTTCACTCACTATGGGAGCAAGATTTACCCCTACTTGTTCGTTTTGTATTGAAACTGATTGTCGCCAACAAACCCAGATGTTGTGTAAAAGAGTGTTTCATGGCTTTACCTTGTCATTGACTGAAATATTGAAAGGAATAGTGTTCCGCACTTTTATTTCATCTCAGCTCACACTAATTGAGTTGATTTCAAAGTAAAGTGACTGCAGGCGGAAACACGACGCGTTTCGACCTCTTAGGCAAGAGAACTAAAATATTCAGAACTATGAAAAAGAATATGAGTAATTGTTCGTTCTTCCTTTTCATTGTTCTGAATGTTGTTTATCTTGCCTGCAGAAGACTGAAGACATCGAACCGCGTTTTGTTTTGCCTTCTAATCGAGTTGAGTTCGTTCCGTCCATTGAAGGAAGAAGATCGGTTAAAATTCTATGGACTTGTACCCAGCTTTGGCCTTTGCCAAGCATGTACTCTTCACTCAGACAAGGGAAGAAGCTGTCTAGGACAGGAAGAGGGGAGTAGACAAGGGAAGGAGCTGTCTAGGACAGGAAGAGGGGAGTAGACAAGGGAAGGAGCTGTCTAGGACAGGAAGAGGGGACAGGAAGAAGGTCTAGACAGGAGAGGGGAGCAGACAAGGGAAGGAGCTGTCTAGGACAGGAAGAGGGGAGTAGACAAAGGGAAGAAGCTGTCTAGGACAGGAAGAGGGGAGTAGACACAAGGGGGGAGAGTAGAAGCTGTCTAGGACAGGAAGAGGGGAGTAGACAAGGGAAGGAGCTGTCTAGGACAGGAAGAGGGGGAGTAGACAAAGGGAAGAAAGAAGCTGTCTAGGACAGGAAGAGGGGAGTAGACAAGGGAAGAAGCTGTCTAGGACAGGAAGAGGGGAGTAGACAAGGGAAGGAGCTGTCTAGGACAGGAAGAGGGGGAGCAGACAAGGGAAGGAGCTGTCTAGGACAGGAAGAGGGGAGTAGACAAGGGAAGAAGCTGTCTAGGACAGGAAGAGGGGAGTAGACAAGGGAAGGAGCTGTCTAGGACAGGAAGAGGGGAGTAGACAAGGGAAGGAGCTGTCTAGGACAGGAAGAGGGGGAGCAGACAAGGGAAGGAGCTGTCTAGGACAGGAAGAGGGGAGTAGACAAGGGAGCAGAAGAAGGAGCTGTCTAGGACAGGAAGAGGGGAGTAGACAAGGGAAGGAGCTGTCTAGGACAGGAAGAGGGGGAGCAGACAGGGTAAGGATTCCTAGGTCGATACACAGACAAGGCAAGGCACCAATCACTGCAGTGGGGCCTGTTCAGGGGGCGTGCATTTCACTGCTTTTTTTTTTTTTTTTAACAACACAGGCCGTTCATCAGGCTATACAGTTTATACCGCTGCAGTCTGCGGGAATCCTATAATAATGCGCAGTTAAAAATTTGATGCTAGTATTTGTGTGAATAAACGAAAACAGTTATAAGTAGCAACAACAATAACAAAAGCGCCCTGTTGCCCTGCTAACGACCAAGCTGTCGGTCATAAAAAAAATTCGATTAATCTTTCTTTTTTTTCTTTTCTTTCCTTTTATTTTTCTTTCTTTCTTTCTTTTTATTTATTTATTTTTTTTACGGCACTTATCTGATAAACCAAATAAGTAACACTACCCCTTCGTCCGGACAATTTTTTTTCATACCTCTCCCAATTTTGACTTGGGAACCTTTAAAGGTTTTCTCCCTTTTATATTGTTTAATGAAATTTGACGTATTTCTTTTTCAAACAATTCAACGTTTTAGAAAAAAAAATTGACGGTGTGTGAAATTTAATGTTTCTGTTTTCTACCGATCAGTTTCCGAGGCTTCCGTCCACCCCCACAATCTCTCTAGAAGCTGCAGTTTTGCTACTTCGCCTCACACCCCCCCCCCCCCCCTCTCCCCCCTTCACCCCCGCTTCCCCCCTCTAGGAAGGGGCACCCCACCCCCACACCTACCCTTTCCATTCTTTGGAACTACTCTGTCCCTGGTGAGAGTACGTATTTCAAACTTACTGCATTTGTGCATTTCGGATTTAACAAAAAATTGTCACACAGGTTTGTATGATTTTGTTGCATTTTTGCAGTTTTCACTGCAGGCTATTGCTTTGGTTTATTTAAATCTTAAATAAATGTCAGTGAACCGCCAGAGAAACGTGGACAAACGAGTCACAAGACAAAAACACAACGTGTTTTTCGACCTCTTAGGTCTTCCTCAGATGAAACAAAAACGAAAAAAAAAATATAACGAAAATGCACTTAACTTTGATCGCTTCAGATTGCTTGTGTTCAGCGCAAGGAAGAAGGCGTTTCTCCGGGCGTTTCGCAGACATTTATTTAAGATTTGTTTAGATTTCCGCCTGCATTCGTTTCACTTTGCAACTAGATTGATTTATTTAGACTACACATACCTTTCAGCTACTTTTTTTTTACCTACACGCGTCTTCCAGTGAACGCTCTATTTAACCTCTTTGGTTGTTGTTGTCGTTGTTGTTGTTGTTGTTGCTGCTGCTGCTGTTTCTGCTGTTGTCTTTCAAATCGATACTACGATCGTCTTTCAGTCAGCACTCCATTTAACCTCTTTGTTGTTTCTGTTATTGATGTTATGTGTTGTTGTTGTTGTTGCTGTTAGTGTTGTTGTTGTTTGGTTTGGGGGGAGCAGAAATAAACAAAAATATTACTGCAAAAGAATAAAGACTGGCTCATTATCAAAACAATTTATAACATACATAACAAAGTAAAGATTCATTCGTTACGGTACCTCAAACCCAATAAAGATCATGTTTGACAGTAAAAAGAGAAATAATGACTAGCATTTGCGACGACGAACCTGGACCAAACAGTGTTGGCGACGAAAGATAGGTCAGTTAAAGAAAATGGCGGCCATACTAGGTCGTATCAATGGCTATGACCCTTTTCGCCTATGAGGAAAATTGGAAATGATTTATAGATAGCTCTCTCCCATCCCTCTCCCCACCCCCCCCCCCCCCCCCCCCCCCTCTCTTTGCCCCTCCTTGTCTTCCCTTCATCGCGTGTGTCTCATACTTTGACTGGAAAAGTCCATCTCAAACAGTTTGAGGGTGTCAAGACGTAGAGTCGAGACACGTGCTATCTGTAACAGACATATGGTATCTTTGACTTTGTGATGTGTACCCTGTGCCGATCAAAATCTGTCCTGTCCCGTTCGAACCAGTAGATAAGATGATGACATAACACACGTGAGTGGAAAACAGGCCTAATCTATCTCTTGTCACGACGTAGCTGTCTGTTGGGAAAAGTATACACGGTATTTACTATACTATTTTGAGGCCTACGAAATACAGGATGTTACAGCACAAATTGGTGTACACCGCAAACCTGGAATAATGATCGCATACTGCGGTTCATTTGATTGCTTGTTTACATCATTGATTAATAAGGCATGACATCATGACGTTGGAATGTGTAAGATTAAGCATTATGGATCAACCGACTGCACACAAAACGTGATTTCGTGTTTCTCTCTGTCTGTCTGTCTGCTGCCTGTGTGTGTGTGTGTGTGTGTGTGTGTGTGTGTGTGTGTGTTGTGTGTGTGTGTGTGTGTGTGTGTGTGGCATAATGGGGTACATTCAGTTGATAGAAGAAAATAATACATTCTTTCGATTAAAAGCCTCTAATAACATATAATCTGCGCAATACCAGTAATTTTTTTTACCTGTTTTA
>JADBJO010002140.1:157500-165000 GCA_016801955.1 Conus betulinus | reverse complement strand
GAATCCTCGAGGCTAGGTGTGTTGTAAGAAGAACTAATCTGGCCGGTCGTGTTTGAAGGAATTATTTCTGCGTGTTTGGGCTGACGGAATCCTACTAGGCAGACGCATAATATGAACCTAGATTGACAGCTTGCTTGAGTGCAGGTCAAGACGGGGGGATTGTTTAACTTTGGCGATTAACGGACACACTGGGCAAATACTTGTACACAAAGGAGTATCTGAGGGTTCCAGCTCGTGTTGTCATCAGTAGTTATTTCTAGGCTTTAGATGTGTCAACTGTCCATACAGTTTATTTCTAAGGTGAAGTGGAGGGAATGCTATTATTGTGAAATTGGTTTGTTGTTGTTGTTGTTGTTTTTTCTTTTTAGTGTAAAGCGCTGCATGCGATTGAGTTCGGTCCATTCCATTTTACGAGATCATTGTATGGTTTGATCGTTTGTTTTTTCAAGGCCA
The DNA here is from genome assembly GCA_016801955.1 of Conus betulinus. Classification (NCBI taxonomy): domain Eukaryota; kingdom Metazoa; phylum Mollusca; class Gastropoda; order Neogastropoda; family Conidae; genus Conus; species Conus betulinus. Next base: position 164,547 of record JADBJO010002140.1, on the reverse strand, counting down.
GTCATGTCAGAGTGATTTACATGAATCCCTTACAGCATCATTTGCAGACAGCTGGACACATGTGAAACGGAAGTAGAGAAGCACATCATTAGCACAACGAGAAGAGTCAAGGACCTAAAGGGGAACTTGTGGGACACCACTGTGGCAGGTTTTAGGTGTGATGATCAACGTGCTCATAGTTACACATTACACATAATTTGTTTGTCCCTGTGGTTTAGCGGGCACACTAATAATTCTTTTATAAACCACCTATTGTAAGAAAGAAATAACCAAAAAAAAAAAGAAGAAGAAAGAAAAGAAGAAGAAGAAGAAGAAGAAGAAGAAACAAGATGCAAAGCATATAAACGTACTCCCAGTTTATCCTGTATACGCGTGAGATATTCCTTAAAGAGAAAAAAAAAAAAACCGTCTTGGGCTGGTGTAACCGTTAGTAATGGCTATTCTGGTAAAACATCAGCCATCATCTGTGACCTATAATGAACATACAATTTTCAGAAAGTTCGGCCAAGAACTTTCTGAGATTTTACATAAAGAAGAAAAAACCATTTTGGGCCGTTAGTAAAACAGATATAACAGTAAAATAAAACATCGGCCATCATCCGTGACCCATAATAAACATATCTACAAATTTTCAGAAACATCGGCCGCGTACTTTCTGAGATATTCCATTTTTAAAAAAAACCGTTACAGGCCGTTTACAGCCGTTAGTAACGGCTATAACGGTAAACCAAAACATTTGGCACCATCCGTGACCCATAATGAACATACCTACAAATTTTCAGAAAGATCGGCCAAGTACTTTCAGAGATATTCTATAGAGGATAAAAACCGTTGTGGGTGTTACAGCCGTTAGTAACGGCTATAACGGTAAACTAAAACATCGGGTATTATTCGTGACCCATAATGAACATATCTGCTAATTTTCACAAAGATCGGCAATGTACTTTCCGAGATATTCCATGAAGATGAAAAAACCGTTACAGGCCGTTACAGCCGTTAGTAACGGCTATGACGGTAAGCTAAAAAATCGGACATTATTCGTGACCCATAATGAACATACCTGCTAATTTTCACAAAGGCCGGCCACGTACTTTCTGAGATATTCAATAGAGAAGAAAACCGTTACAGGCCGTTACAGCGGTTAGTAACGGCTATAACGGGGTAAACTAAAACAACAGACATCATCCGTGATCCATAATGAACATACCTGCTAATTTTCACAAAGATCGGCCGAGTATTTTCTGAGATATTCCATAAAGAAGAAAAAAACCGTTACACGACGTTACACAGCCGTTAGTAACGGTAAACTAAAACATCGGGCATCATCCGTGACCCATAATGAACATACCTACAAATTTTCAGAAAGATCGTCCTAGTAGTTTTGACTGGAGCGAGTGGAACACATTTTGACCACGGACGGACACACACACACACACACACACACACACACACACACACACAGCATTTCTTCGTTCCCATTCACACAGAGCACTTCTGTCGTGGGTGCAACGCCACTGAGGTGCAAAAAAAGCAGAACCAGCCATGACAGATGCTGGTTAATTATTTACCTGGAAGAAGAGGAAGCGGACGAGTTCAGTTCTTCACAACGCTAATGGAAATGGGTGTGTAAATAAGACGATGAGTTAATGTGTGTGTGTGTGTAACTGCGGGACGGGGGTGGGGGAGGGGGGGGGGGGGGTTATTTAGTTTCGTGTTTCATGCGCACTTTCTGCAGACAGGTGCATTTGCTTTTATAACCTCCAGTGCTGAACTTTGAGTCTCTCAGTAATGCCTCCGCACGCAAGCGTTTTTAAAACCGTACCGGCTGTACATATCGGCCAGTCTAGCAGAAACACAGGGTCAGTTATGGCTGTGCTGTCGGCTGTTAGAGCGCCACAGTGATACACAAGCCCTGCACGGTTTTCAAAGAAACCGGATAGATTTTATCTTCCACTTCATGTGTGTGATATAGATAGTGTTATCTACTCTCGAAAGCGATCTTTTCGGGGATTCGTCTGACGGGGATTCGGTCATTTATGACAATGTGTCTGAATAGACTGTTAGAGAGAGAGAGGGGAGAGAGAGAGAGAGAGAGAGAGAGAGAGAGAGAGAGAGAGAGAGAGAATTTGTGGGGGCAGGATTTGACAGGTTTGTTGATATGAAAATAACTTTACCTCCGCTGTTATGTTGAAAAAATGAGCAACTACAACAGCAATAAAAAAGTCTTTAAACCATGGTTAGGAACAAAAGCAAAAGTGGGCATATATACTCAATCAAAACCCAGCCATGTGAAGTGATGGTTTAAACAGTACGCACAGCCAGGGGTTAAGTTTCAAGCCTGTTCCCCTTTACTTGTCCAGTGTGTGTGTGTGTGTGTGTGTGTGTGAGCATCCTTATCGCCTGAGAGAGAGGCAGAAAGAGAGACAGAGAGAGAGAGACAGAGACACAGGACACAGAGAGACAGAGAGAGAGAGAGAGAGAGAGAGAGAGAGAGAGAGAGAGAGAGAGAGAGAGTTCTTAGTGCCTTATATTCAACGGACTTGAAATATACATGAACACGTCCAAACGAAATAGAAACCCACAGAATGCCACAACGTAAGCGAAACCACATTCCCCACCCCACCACCCCTCACACGTCCCCATCTCACCCCGCTCTCTCTATATTCCCCCCCCCCCCCCCCCAAAAAAAAAAAAAAAAAAAAAAAAAAATCCGACTGTAAGCCCACTGCAAACACAAACGCTTCTTTTGCAGCTGGGCTCAAAGCAGGAGACGTATCCAGGTCGCCATGAATTATTTACGTGCCAGTGATCTCCCGTGCCAGCCAACATGGCGGTCTGTCGGAACAGAACGACACGCACTGCGTGTCTAGGAGGGAATTGAGGAGAACATGCGATAGCTTACACCTTGGACTCGGTAACATTGTCTTCCTTTCGGGAAAGAGATTTGGGGCGGGGGGGGGGGGGGGGGGGGGGGGGGGTTAGAAGGGGGGGAGAGAGAGTTGGGGTGCGGGGCTTGAGAATTGGAGGGGAGAAGAGATTATTTCCCTTTGGTGATACCTATGTGTCAGTTCCCTCTCCCCCCCCCCCCCCCCCACCCCATCCCCTTCCCTCCTTCCACCATCCTCCGTCCACAACCCCCAGCCCCCCCCCCCCCCACACACACACACACACACACACACACGCACTCTCTCTAAGAGGCTTAGAGTAGTTGTTGGTAAGAACATGTATTTTTAGCCTCCCATTTTGATTTTCTTTTATCTGCGTTTACAGGGGTGATAATTCTCAGTTTACATCTAACTCATGACAAGCAGGGCTGCGGTGTAGAAGAATGTCTATGGTTTGGCAGGAAGACAGACGGACAGACATAACATTAGTCTGAGTGCAAATGGAGACACACACACACACACACACACACACATGAACAGGCGCGCGCGCGCTCTCACACAAGCTTGCTTAATGTATGGATTAAAAAGATTAGGTGCAAGGTAATAGAGTGAGTATAAGCAATAAGTAAACATTATTTGCTTTCAAATTAAACGGGACGAGACTGTTGAGTGCGTGAAAAACAAAATCGGATTTTTTTTCTGAGAGATCTCTGTCATAAGTGAATTAACCGTTATTGCGCAAAGTTTTTATCTCTAACGGCTCCGCCAATAGCCACATTGATCCATTTCATACAAAATTCACCCCTGAATGTAACATCACTGTTCTGAATTGGCCGACGTTGCTCAACGCATTTGGTTGTTTTCATTCAAAAGATGGGTTTTTTTTTCGCTTCAAAGGCATTATTTCAAGAATTTTACACCAGATCATAATTGAAAGTTACGGTTGTGGACATTAGATTTAATGGACATTAAATTGGTTTATTCAGTCCAAGTTACTTTTCCTCAGAGACTCAAAGGACCGGGGAGAATGATCTGAATCGGCCGACACTGACCAACGTATTTGGTTGTTTTCGTTTAACAGATGTTTTTCTCTTTCTTTTAGGGTCAAAGGTTACGTGTTACCAGGATGAAGATGACAAGAAACCGTGGAAGACTCCAACATTAAAGGGACAGGAATTGTCAACTGAGCCTAGTTCACGTGTTTGTTTTGGTCGAATGTTGCGCAGTCACTAACACGGTTGGCAGGCAAGGCAGCAACATTCCACACACAGACCACAATGCTCGGCTGCCGTCCACCGACAAGGAACATGACATGAACGTGAAGAACGGAGTCTTTTCATTTTCCTCCACCACGTGTCCCCCTGATCTTCGTGAAGCCTGTCAGGCATAGTGAGTGAAGCAGACAAATACAAGATTCTCTTACAGGGTGCATGGTTGAGGGTCTGGTGCCAGCGATCACCCCGAGTGACTTCATCACACCTCAGAAACCAGGCGACGCATCCGCTCCACCAGAGACAACAGTACGTACCTGACACAAAACTCAGTGGAGAACTATATATGGAACAACGATAGGTGCTACTGCGTTCCTGAAACACACACCGATCAGTACCGTCATTCATACTTCCCCAAGACAATAACTGAGTGGAACCACCTCGACGAAAACATCGTCTACCAAAAGTCAGTCGACAGTTTCAATCAAGTCGGCTCTGGCAAAAGCCAGAAGCCGATAATATCATCGCTCTGCGCACCCCCACCGTCGCGCCTATGCCAGTAAATGGATGTTAGCGACGTATCAGTCCAGATCCAGATCCCAGATCCAAGAGTTCTGACAAAAGTGGATGCACATCTTTCATACCTGAAGCCTTGGCGGGAGGCGGACAGGTTGCATTTTCTTTCAGCCGACCGAGTGATGGTGTGTGTGCTGCAAAGCTCCTTGCAGCTCTTCTTCTGCACATTCCAGTTCAGAGTTGTGTGGAGCAGCCGCTCAGTTTGACGTTGAGATTGTCAGTATTGTAGCGAGCGTTTGGAGTGATGACATCTTCTGTGTGTGTGTGTGCGTGCGTGCGTGTGTGTGTGTGTGTGTGTGTGTGTGTGTGTGTGTGTGTGTGTGCGTGTGTGTCTGTGTGTGCGTGTGTGTATGTGTGTGTGCGTGTGTGTGTGTGTGTGTGTGTGTGTGTGTGTGTGTGTGTGTGTGTGTGCGTGCGTGTGTGTGTGTGTGTGTGTGTGTGTGTGTGTGTGTGTGTGTGTTATATGGGTGCCGGGCTTAGTGTTTCACACGCGGCTTTATCAGTGCCGTGGTAGTAGCACCACATCACATTGTAACATAGCAGTCTCCATAGAATTTCGTTCTATGACTTTCAAGCCTTGATTTTACGCACATTTTACGCACATTGTAAATCAGACTGGTCAAAGAACTGCTCATTCTGACCCATGGTTAATTCATATCTGGCAACAGAAAAAAAAGTCAGATAAATGGCATAACCCACAAACAAGAGAGAGACAGAGAGAGAGAGAGAGAGAGAGAGAAGCGGGGGGGGGGGGGGGGGGGGGGGGCTTACCCCATGATTTGAGTCTCGTGTCTGTTAAATGGTGGCACACTGTCATCAAAACACGTGCAGCCTTAGATATGTTTGGTCTGCTCTCACGACTGACCGCCACGTTTCCTCTTCCTCAAACATGTGCGTGGAAATCACCAACACAGCATGGGAGAGGACCAGGTGTGTGGAGGAAGCTGGCTGCAAAATCTTCTGTGGCGCCACAACGGTCTCCAAGACTCTGGGACAGGTGATAGATGACCAGGTATGTCCTCCTCTGCTGGCAAAAAATATGTGTGTCCAGATTCGGACTGAGGAGAGCAGGTTATGTGCCAAAGTCCTGTAGACATTGGGCGAAAATGGACATTCCATTGGAGGATAATAATAATAATGATAACAATGAATACTTCTATAGCAGACCAAGCTCTAAGCGCTGCTTTACAATCAACACTCGTTTACATAACGGGCTGCCTCCTGGGTAGTGCCGACTGAAGAGCTGCCAGCTGGCGCTTCATTCAGTCGCTTCCCGTGTCATCCAGTCAGTTTTGTTCAATATCGTCCACACAGTATCCTTACTTCCTTCATTCTTTCAATTCCTAACGCAGGGTGCGTGCTTTGTGTATACGTGTCATCCATGTCAACGGCCAAACTGGCCTTCTCTTCCGAAAGTTGGTGATGGGATTTTACGTGTGTGTGCAAGATGTTATGCGTTCGTTCACACACGGAACCTCGGTTAATAGTCTCATTCGAAGGACTGTATGGGAAATGGAGTCAGAACCAATGTTAACTCCGAGGGACCCCCCCCCCCCCCCCCCCTCCCCCGTGTACCGAAACGGCCTGGTGGAGATTCGAACCCGCGACCCCAGGATCACGAGTCCCGCGCTCTACCAACTGAACTATTCCGGCCCCCGGTTATGTGCCCAAGTCCTGTAGAAACTGGACGAAAATGGACATTCCATTTTAGGATAGTGCACAGAAACTTCCCTGATTGTATCCAAGACAATCTGACTGACCGGCGCTACGTAAGTAAAATCCCCGGGTCTCCAGTGATGCCAGGAATACGCCTTTGTTGATAAAGGGATTGGGGTCAATCAACAAAGGGATTGGGATCAATCAACAGAGGGATTGGGGTCAATCAACAAAGGGATTGGGATCCGTCAACATAAGGATAATGATTAATCAATGTAAGGTTGAAGTCTGTAAATGTACTGTAAGGATGAGGATCCACAAAAATATCACCGGGATCTATGTGCACAGTGAAAAGATTTCATCAAAGTGGGGAAGTGGATTTAACAATATAGGGCTGGAGATCGATCCAAGCAGACTTTGGGATCATTTACGTTTGGATAAGGACCAATCAACACATGGACTAGGACCCATCAATATAGAAACAGGGACTCTGGCAATATAGAGATAGGGAACCGTCAATATAGAGATTGCAGTCCATCATCATCGAAATACGGATCCTCAAGACAAGAATCCATCAAAGCATGGATCTACCAACACAGAGATCCATAAACACTTGGATCCATCACCGCCATACTCATGATAGATCTAATGCGGTAAGAATGAGTAAAAAAGCACGAAAAAAAAATAATAATAAAAAGAAAAAAAAACCAAGAGCTAAA
>JADBJO010002140.1:147500-155000 GCA_016801955.1 Conus betulinus | reverse complement strand
GAGAGTGCACACGCGCGACGTGTGTGTGTGTGTGTGTGTGTGTGTGTGTGTGTGTGTGTGTGTGCGCGCGCAAATATGCGTGCTCTGTCTTGGACACTACACTTATTCTCTGGTCATCAGGAGCTGGTTTTTACTGGCTGAAAACTCACCTTATTTGATCCGTTATCATACTGGATTTGAACCTTTTGTCTCTGTACTCTGACCCGAAGAAGCTGAACGGTCACTGAGAATTTGTGAAATACATGATATATGTAAGTAACAAAACATGAATCGACTGTTGTTTTTATTTATTCGTTTATTTAAAGTAAGGCAGGCAGGAACTTAGGCTCCATACAACATAATGCACCGAAAACGAAATGTTACCAACACAGCGCAGAGAGGAAAAGTGAAAAAGAAAGAAAGAAAGAAAGAAAAAAGAAAAAGAAAAAATACAAAAGTTCTCGACAGAGTGTTGATTTTTTGAGTCTCTGTTTCTTTCTCATTTTGTTTTCCGTTTTCAGTCTAGTCTGTCTTTCTTCTTTTGTCTTTTTTTTTCTTTATTATTTTTTTTTCGTAACCAGATATTTCTTTATACCCAAATTTTAGGTAAGACTGATTCCACTAGTTCGGCAGCTCAGTATTAATCTACAGACTGCGGTAGGGCGAAAACCGTGAAGATGGAAAGCGAGGAGGGAAAGGAAGGGGGGGGGGGGGGGGGGGAGGGGGGGGGGGGAAACAGAAGAGAAGGAGGGCGACAGATGAAAGACAATAGCGTGCCTGCGGTCATAATTATTTTACCTAATCTGACAAACGGTGTGAGTCATGTACAAGTATGAATTTTCGCCATATTCAACTATCCACAACGTGGATTTTGAGGCTCTTGTTAAATGTCATGAGTCTTGAAGATTTGTTTTATTTCGCATGCATTCATTTGTGTGTGTGTGTGTGTGTGTGTGTGTGTGTGTGTGTGTGTGTGTGTGTGTGTGTGTGTGTGTGTGTGTGTGCGTGCGTGGGGCGTGGGTGTGTGTGTGGGTGTGTGTGCGTGCATGTGTGTGTGTGTGTGCGTGCGTGCGTGCGTACGTGTGTGCGTGCGTGCGTGCATGTGAGTGAGTGAGTGAGTGAGTGTGTGTGTGTGTGTGTGTGTGTGTGTGTGTGTGTGAGAGAGAGAGAGAGAGAGAGAGAGAGAGAGAGAGAGAGAGAGAGAGAGAGAGAGAGAGAGAGAGATGACGTTCCTAAATCAGGTTCATGTTCGTTAGCGCATTATGCAAGAATGCGTCAGGTCTCTCTCTCTCTCTCTCTCTCTCTCTCTCTCTCTCTCTCTCTCTCTCTCTCTCTCTCACAGAAGACTGGTGACGTTCCTTCTTTCGGTGATGTATGACAATCCCTGACTCCACCAGTGACTGATCCGTACTGTACGGCCCGAACCGGACCCCGTCATGATGAATAGGCACGACTATCCCCAACACAACACCATAGAACACAGGCCGCAAGGTTCTGGCCAGCTCACAGACCGAGTCAGCACAATTAATGTGTCACCGTGTCGAGCTGTCCCTTGTTGTGTGTGTGTGTGTGTGTGTGTGTGTGTGTGTGTGTGTGTGTGTGTGTGTGTGTGTGTGTGTGTGTGTGTGTGTGTGTTCTCCTATGTCTCTGTGTCCAATTGTCTGTTATGTCCCCGTTGTCAATGAGTCGCCTCTTTCAATGTATTCCGTGTTTGTTGTCCCCCTGACTCTATGTTCTTGTGTCAGTGTGTCCCCGCGTTGTATGGTCGCGTGTCTAGCTTGTCTCGTCTCTATGTATTCCTGCGTCTATAAGACTCCGTGTCTGTATGTTCCCATACCGATAAGTGCCTGTGTCTGTATGTCCACTTTCTTTATATCCCCCCGTCTCTCTCGTCTCTCTCTCTCTCTCTCTCTCTCTCTCTCTCTCTCTCTCTCTCTCTCTATATATATATACATGTACCCACACCTGTATATGTTCTTATCTAAACATCCCCGATGCAATGTGCGGCCATGTCTAAATGTACCTTTGACTATGTGTACCCAAGTCTATTTGTCCAGTTAACTACATATCCCCGTGTCTGTATGTCCCTTTGGCTATACATTCCCATATATGTATGTCCCTTTGACTATATATTACTACATATCCCCATATCTGTATGTCCCTTTGACTATATATTCCTATATATCCCCATATCTGTATGTCCCTTTGACTATATATTCTATATATATCCCCCATATCTGTATGTCCCTTTGACTATATATCCCCATATCTGTATGTCCCTTTGACTATATTCCACTATATTTTCCCATATCTGTATGTCCCTATCCCCATATCTGTATGTCCCTTTGACTATATATCCCCATATCTGTATGTCCCTTTGACTATATATTCCCATATCTGTATGTCCCTTTGACTATATATCCCCATATCTGTATGTCCCTTTGACCCTATATATTCCCATATCTGTATGTCCCTTTGACTATATATCCCCATATCTGTATGTCCCTTTGACTATATTTGACTATATATCCCCATATCTGTATGTCCCTTTGACTATATATCCCCATATCTGTATGTCCCTTTGTCTATATATCCCCATATCTGTATGTCCCTTTGACTATATGTCCCCATATCTGTATGTCCCTTTGTCTATATATCCCCATATCTGTATGTCCCTTGACTATATATTCCCATATCTGTATGTCCCTTTGACTATATATTCCCATATCTGTATGTCCCTTTGACTATATATTCCTATATCTGTATGTCCCTTTGACTATATATTATCTATATCTGTATGTTCCTTTGTCTATATATTCCCATATCTGTATGTCCCTTGACTATATATTCCCATATCTGTATGTCCCTTCGACTATGTATCTCCGTGTCTGTGTGTCCCCCATGACTACATACCCCATGTCTGTATGTCCCTTTAACTTTATATCTCCATATCTGTATATCCCCATGTCTGTATGTCCCCATGACTGTATATGTCCATGTCTGTACCTTTGACTATATATCTTCATGTCTATATATGTCCTTCTGATCAAACATCCCCATGAGTGTGTATTTTCTTAAACACTGTATCCCCATGTCTATATATCACCGTGTCTAGTATCCCCATGTCTGTGTATTCCTGTGCCTGTATTTTCATGTCAATATGCGCTCATATCTGGATGTATCTTTGGACTATACATTTTCATGTCAACATGCGCATATGTCTATATAACCCTTTGACTAGACATCTTGTCATTTGGTCTGTTTGGGCATTGTCAGCACAGATTAAGTATATACTGTGTTGTCAGTGTGTTCCTGTGTCTGTATTTTTCTTGTGCCTTATATGTCTCATTCTCTGTATGTATGTGTTTAGGTATCCGTGTGACTGTGTGTTCACAATGTGTCTGCATGTGGTTAGTCGCCATTTGTGTTTATAAGACATCAGACTCTCTCCATCAAACATGAAAGGTGGAATCAGTAGGAAATGTGGCAGCCTGGCGGGCTCAGCTCAGCGGAAAAAAGCATTGTTCTCTCGGTCCAAGGGTCTTCGGTTCAATCCTCGCTGGACAAAAACATCCAGGTTCGCCGACGTATTCTATTCTGATTTCATCAAATGTTCATACTCCCATCCCTTCCACGTCGTTTGGTTGACATTTGAAAGCGAGATCTTGATTGTGAGTGCATGCCATGGAGAAAAAAAGAGACGAAAATTGCATTCTATTATATCGAAGAATAGGCCATTATGAAGCGATGGGGGGACGGGTAACACATACATAGACAAACGAAACAATCATTCACTCAACCAACGGTATACACTCTTGTCGTGTTTAGACTTCATCCTCGAAGACGAATTGCGTGTGGTTTACACAGTAATGATGGGTCAAAAATGCTCACACAGGCCAAAATCTCATCCGTGGTGAACTACGGGAGGTACGAACAAAAAAGAAGACTGAGAAGTAAAAGGAGTGGATCGCGACCTACCTACCTGTATAATCCTGGGACACTTGCATAGCTTAGCAGATGAATAAACTGAACTTCATGTTGACAGACAGAAACCCTATCTTGGCCCTCTTGACAATGAAATGTCCCCAGGCATTTCAACAGCAACAACAACAGCAACAAGAAAGGCAGCAAAGCAGAAAGATACAGATATCTCTCACCATTGAGTGCTATGGACAGCAGCATGCTGACACAGATACAGTGAGACCACTGGAACAGACAGACAAGCTAGCGTACATTCCACACAAACGCACGTACCGAGACTTGGGAGAGTAAGGGTTCTGATCGCTTCGTCCAGCTATTAGAGGACGTATCGATTTATGTTACACGGTAAAACAAAAACAAAAACATAGCAAAAACGAAACGAAACAAAACAAATGATGGCAGTCTATGACTGCAAAAGATTTCTTTTCTGACCTCTTGCCATCAAAGAACATATTGATCTTTCTGACCTCTTGCCGTCAAAGAACATATTGATCTTTCTGGCCTCTTGCCCTAAGAGAACATATGGATCTTTCTGGCCTCTTGCCCTAAGAGAACATATGGATCTTTCTGGCCTCTTGCCCTAAGAGAACATATGGATCTTTCTGGCCTCTTGCCCTAAGAGAACATATGGATCTTTCTGGCCTCTTGCCGTCAAAGAACATATGGATCTTTCTGGCCTCTTGCCCCTAAGAGAACATATTGATCTTTCTGGCCTCTTGCCCTAAGAGAACATATGGATCTTTCTGACCTCTTGCCGTCAAAGAACATATTGATCTTTCTGGCCTCTTGCCGTCAAAGAACACATTGATCTTTCTGGCCTCTTGCCCTAAGAGAACATATGGATCTTTCTGGCCTCTTGCCCTGAGAGAACATATGGATCTTTCTGGCCTCTTGCCGTCAAAGAACATATGGATCTTTCTGGCCTCTTGCCCTAAGAGAACATATTGATCTTTCTGGGCCTCTTGCCCTAAGAGAACATATGGATCTTTCTGACCTCTTGCCGTCAAAGAACATATTGATCTTTCTGGCCTCTTGCCGTCAAAGAACACATTGATCTTCCTGACCTCTTGCCCTCAAAAAACATATTGATCTTTCTGACCTCTTGCCCTAAGAGAACATATGGATCTTTCTGACCTCTAGCCCTCAAAGAACATATTGATCTTTCTGACCTCTAGCCCTCAAAGAACATATTGATCTGTCTGACCTCTTGCCCTCAGAGAGAACATATATGGATCTCTCTGACCTCTTGCCCTCAGAGAACATATGGATCTTTCTGGCCTCTTGCCCTCAGAGAACACATCGATCTTTCTGGCCTCTTGCTCTCAGAGAACACATGATCTTTCTGACCTCTTGCTCTCAGAGAACACATTGATCTTTCTGACCTCTTGCTCTCAGAGAGAACATTGATCGATCTTGATCTGGCCTCTGGCCTCTTGCCCTCAGAGAACACATCGATCTTTCTGGCCTCTTGCCCTCAGAGAACATATCGATCTTTCTTAAACGCTCGTTGTAACGCAGTTTCTCCTGGTCCCTTACCTTCCAAATTGCAACACCTCCCCCCCTTCCCCTTCCCTCTCTTTCTGTCTGTCTCTCACCATCCTCAACACTGCAGTATCATCGGCAGTGGTGTGTATATACAGGAGCATCCTTTCCTTAAGGATAATGACTATGTTCCCTGTTTTGCCTTGGAATCACAAGTATTTTCCCTACTTTTCTTGCCGAAAATAACCTTTTTACTAAGGCGTTTTTTTTTTCTGACAAAATCAGACTTTATCACGAAGAAAAACGTCGTCAACATGGAAACATGCATGATTGTGTTAACTGTGACAAACGCTGGTGGTGTCATTAGTATATAATAAAAAGAATGAAAAGCAGTAATTATCCTGAGGGTCACAAGTTTTTCCGGGGGGACACAGGTGGTGCCCTTTTTTCGTTGTTTTCCTCTTGTCCCCCCGAAAAGACTTGTGACCCTTGGGTAGGTTTTGTTCGCGGAATATGCCCTGCCTGTCTCAACACGAAAGCATAAAGTGTCAGTGTACTATAGGATTGTTCCCTTCCCTCTCCCGCTCTCTCCCCCCCCCCCCCCCCCCCCCCCCATCCCCACACCTCATTCCCTACCAGCCCTTAGGCTATGGAACAAGTATGAACATTTTCATGAGGAGGTGGGGTGATGCATGAGCAAAATCTTGCAGTGCTGGCCACATTGTAAACTGAAAAGAATGGGATAATATCGAGGTCAAAAAAAAAGGGGATGAGAGAGAGAGAGAGAGAGAGAGAGAGAGAGAGAGAGAGAGAGAGAGAGAGAGAGAGAGAGAGAGAGAGAGAGAGAGAGAGAGAGAGAGAGAACAATAGAAAAGTGACACAGTTTAAGAAGAACAAGCCAACCAACCAACAAAAACCAAAACAAAAACAAAAAACAAAACGACAAAAACAAAGCAAAAAAAAAAAAAAAAAAAAAAAAAAAAAAAAAAAAAAAAAAAAAAAAAAAAAAAAAAAAAAAAAAAAAAAACGCGAATGGAAATGAGACGTGCAAGGTACGGTGGTGACGTGGAAGACGGTGGGAAGAAAGGGAGGGGGTGCGGGGGAAGGAGGAAGAGGGAGGGACAAGATGATCGAGCAGCTGGGATACGAGGTGTAAACCGTGTATGTGTGTGTGTGTGTGTGTGTGTGTGTGTGTGTGTGTGTGTGTGTGTGTGTGTGTGTGTGTGTGTGTGTGTTATGTTCCTTTTCAATAAATGAAAAATGTTGATATTCTGTTTATAAGTTTTCTTAAATGTCAGTACAACCGTGGGTTGATCTCACAATGAATTGCTTTCAGTCTGTCAGTGAGTGTATGTAGATGTGTGTGTGTGTGTGTGTGTGTGTGTGTGTGTGTGTGTGTGTGTGTATGTGTGTGTGTGTGTGTGTGTGTGTGTGTGTGTGCGTGCGTGTGTGTGTGCGCGCGCGCGCGAGTGTGTGTGTGTATGTGTGTGCGCGCGCGCGTGTGTGTGCACACGCGTATGTGTACGTGTGTGTGTGTGTGTGTGTGTGTGGTGTGTGTGTGTGCGTGTGTGTGTGTGTGTGCGTGTGTGTGTGGCGTGTGTGTGTATGTGTGTGTGTGTGTGTGTGTGTGTGTGTGTGCATGTGTGTGCGCGCGTGCACGTGCACGTGTGTGCATGTGCGCGGCGTGCGCGGTTGTGTGTGTGTGTGCGTGCGTGTGTGTGTATGTGCGTGTGTGCAGGCGCGCGCGTGTGTGCGTGCATGTGTCTATGTGCGGGGGGGGGGGCGCGGGGGGTACGTGTGTGGGGTGTGGGGGGGGGGGTGGGGGGGGGGGGTATGTGCAGGTGTGCTCGCGTGGGAATGAGGATGGAGTGACAGGGGAAGTGAGAGAAATGAAAAGAGAAGAAAGCACACACACACACACACACACACACACACACACACACACACACAGACAGACACAGAGAGGAGAGAGAGAGAGAGGAGAGAGAGAGAGAGAGAGAGAGAGGAGAGAGAGAGAGAGAGAGAGAGAGACAAAAAGAGATACAGAAAGACAAACAG
>JADBJO010002140.1:127500-130000 GCA_016801955.1 Conus betulinus | reverse complement strand
GGGGGGGGGGAGGCATAATTAGGTGGCTGGGAAACAATATAGGCTACGGTCGGGAGGGGTTGGGGTGGGGAGAGAAGAAGGGGGTGTGAGGGGTGTGGGGCATGGATTGGAGGCGACAGCACATTAAAGCGCTCTTGAATGTCCCACGCCATGAAGCTTGCCCGCCTCCCTCACCCTCTAAATTTATTCCATGTTTGATTATCTTTAACTTCTTGCTTGTGGAGTAACAGATGTGGTGTACCGAAAAGTTTGGCATGTAGGCCTAGTGACGCATCGTTGACGAAACTGAGAAATCGAACCCGCGTAGGTAAGTGTGTGTGTGTGGTGTGTGTGTGAGCGTGTGATGAGGAATTATATCGAAGTTTTTTTGTCGTTGCTACATTGTTATCAATGGAGATTTTTTTTTACATGTTTGTCCAATGAGTGTCGGGCAGCCGAAAGTAAAAGGAAAACTTGTCACGTGGCCAGACGAAAAGAAGGACGTCCACGCATGCGCAATACATCATGACAAATGCTTGGGCGAGGCACTGTGTGGGGCGAGGCTGCGTGCGTCATTGAGAGAATCATCCAAAAGGCTAGCAGCCGCCAGCGATTCGGCAAAAATTTGACCAAAATGTCTGCAGATGGAGCTGGTAGTGATGGCGGGATAAAAACACGATTTGAACTGTACATTAAGGTGAGCAGGATTTGTTACGTATGGTATATGTTTTCTTGTAATGTACGTGACAATCATCCCGTGTTTTGTCGAGAATGGCCATGTTTCTTCTAAAAGATCAAATCGCACACATTCCGACTTCCGTAGATAGCCACACTGCTTTTTTCAGCTTTGTCCTAGGCCTACCTCTGTTTGGGTTAGCCTAGCGGTAGATCTGTTGATCTTTCGTATGAACGGCATGAAGGCGCACATTCTCACACCCTAGTTGTTCGTTTCAGAGTGTTCTTGAGACTTTAAAAAACTCGACATGACATGAGTAATCCCCACAAGTAACAAACTGAAGCAGTAAGCATACTATAACAAGCAGTGCTTAGCAAGAAAACGATCAGATAGTTGTAGAACTTGTACTGGTAGCAGTTTATTTGGGTTTTTTTTTATGTAGACCTGTTTACTGGCATAAAACAAGGATGAAATATGTCTTATCATCATGAAGTCAGTGTCACAAGGGACATGATCGTGAACGGAAAGGTGAAACGAAAGGCATGCAAGATAGTTTATCAGCCCCTGACAACTCGGTTTTATGCAGGCCATGAAAACGGCTCAGACTGGCTGAGGAAAACGCGAACTGAATAAGGGCTACTGTTCTTTTCATGCTTGGATCATAATCATGTCTGAAAGGATGAGAAACTTGGGACAACTACACTGGCAGTCAAGAAATCGGTGATAATGGTTATTGACTTTACCCTTCCAAGTTAGCAAGAACTCGAGGCAGTCACAGAACTTAACAATGATGTGAAGTAAGTGAACTAATATTGGTTTAGCTGTGAGTTAGAAGTGATGCTGTGATTTTACAGTTAAGGGCTACTTGTTTAGTGTGATTACAGCCCACTCTAGCAAAAGATTTGAAGGAGCGGAGCCTTTACTGCTTGTAGTGCCCCCTAATCACAAATTACTCACAAAACATATATACTTGATCAGCCCAGATCAGGGTTAGATGCTAAAACATTGCTCTTAAGTAAACTGTTGGGTAAATACATTAAAGTATTACATGAAGTTTGTCACTTGCCGTCTTGTTCTAGTTGTAGGAGTAAATAAAAATTTGGAGAATGAAAAAATGAGCAGGCTTGTCAGCATACATCTACAACAGATATGATGATCAATGTAAATTGAAATCTGTTTGTGATAAGTTCCATTTCAAAAACTTATTCATTTCTTTTTAGTTTCCATAATTATTCAGGTGATTTTTTTTTTCAGTGTCTTGTTTTAAAGTTCATTTAGGTTTAAACTTGATTTTTTATAGATTTTAATGAAATAGGGAATAGAATTAGGGTTCATGGGCTGACCTAGTTGTGCAGTCTTTGGTTAAAAAAAAAAAAATAGTAAGAAAGAAAGGAAGAAAAGAAAAATAGCAGTGGCACAGTTAAATGGAAGATAGATAGATCAGGGGGAAGTCAGAAACAGACTTTTTTTTTTTTAAACCATGTGAAGTTTCTTGATTATAGATCACAGGAAATATTGATTTGAAAATTTCCTTTTGGGTCTCATTTTTAACAGGGAAAACCATTCTGCCAAAAACTCTTGGTGTAAATTTCTGGTAGTAGAAATGCACAAATGTTGTAATATATTCTGTCCAGGACAGTTAAAGCACATCTGATCTTGGGTCACAGCTGACACTGTTTACACTTTATATCATGAAAAGTTTGATCTGATGCTCACAATCTTTTGTCTCAAAATGGCAAAGTGCAAAGACATTTAACTTGTACACATGATCTTTAATTAGTTGAAGTTGTGCACACAGAGAAATGACACACAGAGAAAATTATGCATTTTAGAAGTCTTACAAGT